>JAQFVV010014451.1:0-36304 GCA_028023455.1 Epiperipatus broadwayi
AAAAAAAATCTGCATATTTGCGATTATTTAGAATCTTTATTTTATTATTTTTAAGTGTTTTAAAAGATGTCATTAATTTAACTAAGACTTGGAAATATTATAAATTTAAAATATTTATTTAAAAGATATATTAACAAGGAAAAAAAAATTATATTTAACATCATTATTTCAAACATTTAGAAAGAATTATTATATATTATTATTTAGCGCACATACTACTATCTTTTTATCTTTAAATGCGAAAGCCCCTTAAAAGCTGACACTATTTTAATTCTCTCAGACATGGAAATATCATTATTTGAGACATTTATTACAAAATTATATAGAACATTATTTAAAGCATTTATGAAAAAATTATTATATATTATTATTATTATTTAGCACACCCTTCAAAACTTGGGCATTTATTTATTTATAAAATATTTATTAAAAACGGAAAAAATTATTATATATCTCAATATTATTATTTTATATCTTACACACTTCTTTATCATCTTTCTATTTTAAATGTGAAAAACCCCTTAATAGCTATCACTATTTTATTACAGTTGAACAGAACTGTGAGAACTGTATCACAGGAGTACTAAACAATTATTTTGGGTACACCATCCAGGACTTCCAAAGGATGATGTAATCATTAGGCAAGGTTACATTCTTTCAATCCTTTACTTAAAAGATACCCCTACACCCATCATCGCCAATAACTATGAATTTCATATATAGCTTCATTCAGACACTGATCCTAATACAATTTAAACACAATAAATACTAGACTAAGGAGCCACACTGTCACTATTTATCTGGAGATTAAAACCAGAATGTTATTCCTATGGACAGTTGGCTCAACTAAACTTCTATGCACACCAGATTCAAGCAGCCCTGGAACCCTCCCAAATTGCTTCCAGCAGTTACATTAACACTATCCATGACATTGGTTCCTCATATAGTCTCATTAAGAGCCTACTTATGCTCCACCTCTTTTACATAGCCAGTCTCAGATTCAGAGTCTGAATAACATCTTTTTTCTAACTCAATAGTTCAAAACAACTTCAAAATATCTGAACTAACCCCTCTTTTGCAACTATTGACCTTTTAGGTTCACTACAAAGCACACATACTATAATAAATAAAATATCCATGAAAATTGTGAAAGCAATCTCTCCATGCCTTTCACCTATATGTATACCATCTCAAGCCTCCACCTTCAATAAAAAAAGAAAACCTGGATGTCCAAAAATGCTTGCCACAACAAGAAATCAAAGGTCATTGATGAGGAACTCATACCACTGCCCTTGTTTTACAGACAATTATCACACCCCCATGAAATAAACAAATTCCCTCACATCTACTAATTCAACAAAAAACACTACATACTATCATATAATCCATAATTCAATATATCTTACTATTATGACTGTCTCACCAAACTTATATAATACTGAAAATATCAGATTAATTCATCATCAAAGCTATTCCGGATAAAGAAATAGTTAACTAGTGTACAGCTTTATGTGCTCAGACTATTTGAAACTAAGATATATAGAGGATCTCAGATTGAACCTGCTATTTACCTCAGTAGACAGTGATTTTGTGTCTGCTCCAGAGATACTTTATCACTATCAGCAGGCACAGGTTTTATTATCACCTCCCAATGCTGCTTCCAAAATTCAAAATCCTATACATTGATTCTCACCTCTTAATTACTATATTTTATTACCATATTATAGTAATAACAGTTTTTATTTATATCCCTCCCAGTCCCACCATAATCACTTAAATTATTCGACAATAAATTTTCTGCTTGCTTCTTCCTCTCACCCAACTATTTTAATGGGAGATTTTAATATGGACTACATTGCACTTACTTCAAAATAGCTTCACCTCATAGCTTTCCTGCTTATCAGTGCTCATGGCTTTTTAACACCTGATTACCTGATTGAGTAACATTTCATATACAGTAATATGCTACAACCATAGACCACTGTTTTTACTCCTCCATGTTGCATCACTTAATTGAGTTGACACTGAATCCTATTCCATTCTCTGATCACTCTGCACAAACTCTCACTTTTAATTTCAATAACTTACCATTTCAAATCACCTTAATAAAACCATCTAGGTTCTTTTCTCTTCAGCCACCACTGAGTTTATGTTTTCTAAAACTTACTTTATGCTGTGCAAGCTATAACATATGGCTATCAATCCAGTTCAAAAATATATATTGCTTTGATTAATGTTTTATCTTTTCACATTCAACATTTAGCATGTTTTACCCTCCCCATTTTTTCATCTCTTAGCACTGGCCAATGAGTTGCATGCACATATTGTCATGGATAAACCCACTCATCACACACATATCACCATATATACAAACTCACACAAGCCTATCACCACACCTGTAATCAGCTTAAAGAGAATCTTGCCACCAATAAAAGAAAAAAATGTCTTAATCAGCAGCACATGTGGACCAGGGAATGTATATACTGGGCCCTTGGCTACCACTCTATCTTAAAAAATACCCATGGCACTACAAACTGAATGTGCACATGTGCAAGTTGAACATGATATAATGCATATATCTTTATTTCTTGCAGAAATTACAGGCAGATAATATATTAAACCCACCACCATGTCTTTTTGGACCAACAGAAACTAACACATCAGACTACACATTTCACTGTCAAGATTGCCACCGTTCATAACTCTGGTCACTTTGGAACCAATGGAATATCTAACTTTGTCTTTATTCATCTTAGCCAATTCAGCTCACTCTATATCTTTAATTATCTGGCTAATTACTTGACTCAAAGGATATATAACATTAAAAATCTATATCTCATTGCCATCATACCTTCCATTAAAAAACCAAATCACATCTCCACTCTTAACAATTTCTGACTAATTTTTATGGGCACACTAGGAATTAAAATCCTGGAGAGAGTAATTAAATATCAGATAGAACCATACATACTTCCCTTGATCTCAAACATCCCTGCACAAGCTGCAGTTATATTTAGAGCGGTTATGCCTTCAGTATAAGAATACAAGAGATATGCTCTATTGCAGAACACATCAAAGCTGCATTCATTTCAATCCGTATTAACCTTCTATAGAATCAATATACTCACTAAAACTACCATTGTCCCCAACACTACCATATCTAATTACCAACCTTCTGTTCAGTAGAGATACATATCACTCTCAATGAGAAAAAATCATCATTCTTCACACCTTGTCAGTCCATCTCACAAGGATTTTTGCTTAGATCACTTTTTTCATCTTATATATCAATCCACTTTTAAAACAAATACAACAAAAGATCACTGCATCCAAATTTCATGAACCCAACAACACATTTAGTGTGTTACATACATGGGTGCTACTACAATCTTTCTAGGCTCTTAAAAACAACTGACCATACTATCAAAGATATTTAATGAATATAACTCTGTCTAAAGACTTAAATTCAACATCCACTACATGGTTTGTTAACACAAGAAAGGCATGCACTCAAATATTTCAGGCCTAGTCCCATCCTTAATTTTCTTTCTACATTGGAAATGATGCCTGTCAAATGAACTTCTCTAGGAAATAGCAAATACACATACTGAAATATATACAGTATACTATATCCAAATGCTAACAGTAATCACCTTCCCCCTCATATTAAATAATAATAATTGAAAACTTCTTCATCACCTTCCCCCCTCATATTAAATAACAATAATTGAAAACTTCTTCATCATTTCAAGAAATGGGTCTTGGAGCCAAAATTTTTCAACTTTCTGCTTCACTTAACTCTACATGCCCTGTGTACATCCTAAATTCTGTGCTACCATCATCTGTACCAAAGAATTGAATCATTTTGTTCTCTATGTCATGCAGCAGAAGAGACACAGCAATACCTATTTAATGATTGTCAAGTTCTCAATCATATATGACAGATCGTCTTAGACATATACAGACAACTTAATCTCCATACAACCAATAATCCAATCATTTCAAAATACCCACAGTACATGCAGCCATGTTCATCCTATTTGCCTTTTGGTGCACTTGTTGCACTTTCACCCTTGGCAATAATACCAGATTGCACTCCTCCACTTTTCAGAACAACAATTAAAAAACACAAGAATTAAGCATAGAACCACCAAACACTTTTGCAGCCACCTGATTATTCAAAAGGTAACCTTCCAATTTCTAAAAGATTCACAAGAGGCACTCTTCATTCCAAAATAATGTTTATCATTTTGCAACAATCACCTATTTACCATCGATTCCCTAGATTATCATTTTTTCAACATACTTGCCTGCACAAGGTGATACTTTGTGGATCTCCAATCTGCAAACAATTTTCAGCAACTGACAAACAATTACACTGTCATTGTATACCAGTCCTTAACTCCAACAATAGCTAACTGTATTGATTGTATACAATTGTTAATAATCCACATTTAAATTTCACATCTGGAGATAGCAATCCAATTTTTACAAGGACTATTGCAGTAGGATTTTGATGTTCAATCATAGATTATCCATGTAAAAAATTTTCAGAAAATATTTTTGTAACACTTTTAGATAAATAAATGTGATTTAATAAAGAGAAGACCAATTGATAAGCTGCTACAACCACAGTAGGAAGCACTAAAACTTTCATAGACATCTCATCCACTTCAGAGTACAATTAATCATACAAAAGACTATGTTCCAGAAATCCTTGTTATCCCATAGAAGGCTGCCTAACTGGTTAAATCAAGATTCTCACAAATGAACTTTAATTCAAATGATAGAAACAATTTTTTCTCATATTTATACATAGTATATAATCAGCAAAGTAAATCAAACTTGAAATGCCTCTATAACCCTGACAAAATCTTTGTGCAACATTTGTAAACCTATATAACATTTTTTGATCAATAAAGTTCTTTACTGTTGAAACATAATAATAATAATGATGATGATATTTAAATACATATCTGCATCATCATCGCATAAAAGTATTACATAATATTTACTATAAATTCAAAAAAGAGAATAATCATTAATTATTAAAATATGGTCCTTATGTTTAAAATGAATTTGAAGTTTTCACTATAAAGATGCTAGTTGCTTAGTAAATGAGTAACACATTTTCAGATAAATAATAAAAATATTTTATTACTATAAAATACTTCTGCTAAGAGAAAAAGTCTATTTTACATCAGTTCATATTTAGAAACTTAAACTGGTTTATTATAAGTTATCTTTATTAAACAACTCAAAAGTTATTACAAGAATAGGAGTTCAATTTCTGGTAAAAGCCAAATTTCTTTTACACATATTTGTCTAAAGATAATGCCCATGTGATAGCACAAGCAGTTAGATAACACTGATTTTAGTGGCAAAATCTCTTTGTACATTTGTTAGAAATAAACAATTTTTCTACAATTTATTCAGACAAAGCAGCCCAGATTATTTGTGACATGTAATTTTCATCATAAATAAGATGGATATTAAAATAATAGGAATAAGCCTAAAAGTAATTTAACATAACTGCTAAGACTACCAATGGTATTTTTTTTTTTTTTTTGTTAGCTGATCTCTTGGTCCATGAAATAAATACAGGTTATCTGATTATTACTTATACTTTTTTTTCTACCAGGTATCATATTTTGTGATTAGGTAGCTATTAATTAATGGAAATTGACCTTAATGAAATTTTCAGTTGTTTGTTTAAACCATTATTTTAATAAATCATGAGAAATAAACTGTCAATTAAAAAAAAATATATGAAATCTAATTTGGAAACACTATTCTATAATATTTAATCAATTGCCTTTATTCTTTTTTTAAAAAAATAGGTCTAGCTTACCATTATAATAATTATTATTTCAAGGTGCTCTTATGTAAACTTTACTTCTGAGATACTCTTTTATTATGGTTTAGAAATGATTGTCTACAAGTATATCTTTCTAAAGCCTTCAATTTGAGAATGTAAGAACATGCTGTTCTCATTAAGAAACTCAAACATGTTTATACATTGACTAAAATTTCACTGTTATTTAAGAAGATATTTTTTTCCAATCTTACTTTAAAATCATTTCAAGTAGATGCTCATTTTTTTGCTAGACTCTATTCACTATATGAGCAGTGAATTGATAAACAATGTCATTTTGACAATATATTGAATTCACTTTTATGATTTCATTTATGTGATTGATTTTTATGGCTTTTGTTCAGCTAATATGTTATTAAATATTAAACAATTCTTTTTACAAAAAAAAAAACAAAACAATATTTGCATAGAATACCGTTTCTTTTATTCAACTACTCAACTCTAGATTAACAATAAATGCATCTTTAAAAAAATAAATACTTAGTGAATGTTAACAATGATTTAAGCTTAGGGTTAAGAAAACAGTAGTAAAAAAAGTAAATATTAAAATGTTTAATGTTATATATAATTATTAAATTACATTTTTAAGAAAATTTTAAAGATTCATAGAAATTGTTTATATATGTTTTGCCCATAGACATGTTGAATAACTACAATTGAAATAACTCATAATCATTGTCAATGGAGGTTTACAATTACTTTTCATCTTCTGATATGACAGAAAAAGAGAGATAACAATAAAAGGGTTATAAATACAAGCAATACACAACATAAAATAACTAAAATACAAGCAAAAAAATTATCAAGTGGAAAAAAAATATATAATAAAAATTCAATCTCTAGTAACATTGTGGAGCAAATGGTGAATAATCTTAATAGCTTTGAAATTAGAGTACTGCAATTTAAATGTATAATGAGTTAAAAAAGCTAAAAAAAATTCACAGTATAACCATTTACTGTTTTTTCTATGTAAAGATTTGCCAGCCAATCTGCTTCACTGCATTTAATAAAGATTTACTAGGTTATAGATTGTAGGCTCTTACTCAATGATTTCATTTTATTAGTCATCTAATTTTGCATGAAGTGAAATAGTGGTTTAATATTAAATGAGATTGTTGGAATTTATGCAATTAGAAGAAGGGTAGCGAAATGATTATTTGAAAAGTAGATTTGTATTTTATTGTTAAAGCACAAATATTGGAAACACACACATGTGAAATAGACTTCATTATAAGTAAAAATTGGCAAAAAAACATTGTGGAGACTGATAATATATAAATAGATTGGTAATATTAATTTATCAATGTAATGGAAGATACCAATGACAAATAATTCAGGTTTGTATCCCCACAAATTCTCATTATGATAAAAAAGCAGAGAATTTTTATAGATATATAAAGTGCTTTTGATCACATCAAGCAACATTTTAAAATTGTCATGGAAACTTTTAATGCTAGAATTAGACAATAATTTAAAAACAAAAGCATTGTGAGTATTTGCAGGAGGAAGATGTTATATATTATAAATTTCTTTTTAAAGTAGAAATAGTCTCCAAATAAGTGCTTGTGTTTGAACTAATAACTTTAACAATTGATATGATCATTTACAACTATTAAGAAAATCAGTGCAAATAATATACTTGACTTTCAAAAATATTATGCCGAATTTAAATTTAAGTTTGCAAATTATTTTAAAATATTAACTGACTTTATATATAATCCATTTAAATTAGATAAATAAGAGATAACTGATACTTTATTAAGAACTATTATATAACTAGTCATATGAAAAGCAACATTTTACCAATAAATTTTAAAATTAGATAAGGCAATACATGAAAAAAAAGTATTCAAAAATAATTTGTTAAAAAGATTGAATAACTGGAAATTTATAAAATAATATAAAAGGTTTAATGATGATATTAAAAAATATATAATTAAAATGGTAAGAAAAACTACAGTACAGAATTATGGTTTTAATAAAGTAAAAACATCTGTTTCAGTTATATAAAAAAGAAAGATGTTATTATTTCTAAAAAGAGATATAACATTGTGAAGTGAGCTGAAGAATTTACAATAAATTATTTTTTAATAAATATCAAGAAACAAAGTAACCTCTCTGTTATAATAACATTTTATTGAAATGTCAAATGGTTTAAATGAAGATATGAGATGTGCTATTTTTTGCTGTTATTTTTATAAAGCTGGTGAAGAATGTCTAAATAATAAAGATATATTAGTTGATTGAAACAATATAGTTGATATTTATGAAATTATTGAATAATCAATCTTCTGACAATTCCATATAACATTATTATTAAGTTCAATACAACTTGTGTATCAAGAACTTTGAACTCAAGAAGAACAAATTATATTTAAAAATGATTATAGAGCAATGGATTCCTTACAAGTATTAAGAGAAGTTTTAGAAAAGACCAATGATTATAAATTGCCATTTTGCTTTGTATTTATAGATTATGAAAAGAAACTTTTTCCTATAACTTATTTCCAAAACATTGTCAAAATTCTGGATAATATTCATCAAATTGCCACAGTAATAATTAGACTACATACTATTAATAAATAGATTACAAATATAAGTTGATTAAATGTAGAACACAAATAATTCCAATTCACAAGATTTCATTTCTCCAAAACATTTCATATCATTTTATTGGAAATATATTGAGGATTAAAATAGAAAGCTAAGAAAATAAAAATAAATTAGAAATTATTCAAATCATCCCAATTTTTCAGGTTGATGTTGTTGTTTTTGCAAATAGTGCTTCAGAGTTTTCTGGAAATTTTACAAAAGCTGTGGAATGAAAGCAAAAACATAACTTTTCAAACAAGATAAAATTAATAAATAATAATGAATTATAAAAATTTAAGATATAAATATCTTAGTCAAATTATTATTGCAGAGGGACACATGATGGTTGACATTAATTATAATAATTGAACTTAGATAAAGGGGTTTTGTTATAAATAATTTTGTAGTAAAAGGAAATAGGTTTTTAATAATTGTGTTTTACTACTGCTTATTTATGAATCTGTTATTTTCACATTAAAAAAAAAAAGAAATATAAACTTTTGGTTATACTGAAGTATGGAGAAATATATTTTAGGAGTAACAAGACTGAATCAAAAGCAAAAGATATTATTGCCATCATTAAAAAAATCAAAAAACTAAAATTAAATTGGATAAATTGCAGCAATAAAAGAAATAATCACTGATGGTTGAATAAAGTTTTTTTTAAAAACTGGGTTTCAAGAGATTGTTTAAAAAAACATTAAAAACATGTAAAATTGATAGTAATTGAGATAAGGAAGTTTCATAGAGTAATGTGGAGAAGAAAACTATTAATCAGAAAAATGTGATTAAACCCATAAATATCATCATATAATAAATTGATAATGGTGATTCTTGAAGGAATTACTTATAATTAAATGAAATATTGACATAAGATTTTGAGTCAAACTCCTCAAAAAAAAACTTTTTTTTTCTCAAAAAAAATTTTTTTTTTTTTAGATGTGCAAATTTTATTAAAGAATGTCAAGTTTTTATGTTACTTACTCTTATCAAGTGAATGTAATCTTGAATAATTCGTTATCTAAATCTACCATTTAATCTATTATATCTCAAAACAGGTAAATGAAATCGTAAAAAAAAAAAAAGATGTTCAACCATACTTTACTCAGTGTTTCCATAAGAATCCAGGTAAGATGATTCATTTAAATAATGAATTATCCAACTTGATGCAATAACGTGATCATTTAGTTATACTCAATAAGAATGTCAAGTGATTCAATAACAAAATTTGTATATTTAATAAGAACAGTTATTATGGATTATAATCTAATATTAATCACCATCACATATTCACGTACTACTTTAGATAAGAAAAGTAATTAATTGGATTAAATAAAAAAATGTCAGCTAATTACAGCTATAGGAATAGAAGTTAATAAAGACTAATATTTATATTTATTATTAGTATAACTAAAAAATGTTTCAATTCATAATAAGCAGAGCAATTTTTTATAAAAATTAAAGTGATAAAACAGGTCATGCATAACTTATTCCATACTATTTTTAATATTATCTGATTTTTAAAAGTTTTAATATTTTTAAACTTGCGTAAAGATTTTTTTTAAAAATTATTGAGGTTGACAACTTTCTGAATATCAACAGGTTTAGAACTAAAAATAATAAAATTTGTTATAATAATAAATATAATTCATTTAATTTTTTTTTTAAAAATTATATGATTTATGAGATGTCTTTCATATTTAAAAGTTCAGTTGCAGCTTTTGATTTAGGATGACAACAAATCTATTTTTATTAACCCCACATTTTGTTGAGAGTCAAATTTTATCAATAAGTGAATGATTTTCATTTAGATTGATATTAAAATTAATCAAATGAACACAAGAAGTGACTGAACTGATGCCATTCTATTATTGCACCAAACTATGTAAGGTCTATAAGCATACATTTACTATCATAGATTTTACTCCACTTACATATAAACTTTGGAAAAGTAACGTTTAATAAAATAATCTTTAAAAAAACTAGATTTAATTATATCTCTAAGAGATTTTTTAAGCCTATAAATTATAATTGATTATTAATTTTGTTCCATAACAAAACAAAATTTAATTGCATAAATACTTTGTAATTTCTAAAATAATATATATTTATAATGTAAATAAATGTACTATTTAAAAGCTAACAACTGGTGGATAAAATACAAAAGTGACAAATCTTGCTGTCAAAGTTTAATCGATAAAGTTTAGTCACATTAATATTTTTTTTAATTAAATAAATATATCTAACAAAATAAAAAAGTTTACTTATACAAATATAAAAGTATTATTTGCATTCTTTTTCTATTAAATTGTATTTATCTCCTTTTTTAACATACATAAGTAAATAAATAGAAAAAATATTTTTATTTCCTATTTTAAATTCTATAAGATATCTAATGATAACAAAATATAAATACTGACCTAGATTAATAGTCACAAGTTTTTGTCATGGCATAAAGTAGGTAATAAAAAAAAAACGACTAAAAACCGTCATATTTTAATATAAAACAAAAGAATAGTTGTTTTAATAGGATAAAGTGCAGTATTTATTTGAATTTGCTGATTTTTCTCGGAGACTTAAATATACCACACATATTTTATTTTTCATAATCCAAACATTGTTTAATCATTAAATACATTCTGTAGATCATTTTTTGACTCGATAAAGATAGCATAATTATCAGCATAATATAAACTCAGAAGCCAAAAATATGAATTTTTTTTGTTTTTACTTTTAATCAATTCAAATGAAAAATTCCCCTATCATATCTATATCACATCTTGATCCCTAAATTATAAAACCATCTATAAACAGTTCCGAAAACTGCTTTCATGTAAATTAAGTTAGAAAATAATGCATAATCTTTAATATTGATTATTTGTTGGACTAGTTCTATCATCTAATATTAAAAACAATGTCTTTAGAAAATTTTTAAACTTAATTTAAAATTTCTAAAACAACTTTTTGAGAGATATTATTCTCTTTTCTTCTTCAGATGTTGCTGGCTTTATCAGTGGCAGTACTAGAATAGGAATCGAACTTGGGACTTTTACATTCTTAAATATTAAGATAATGCTCTAATCAATGGAGCTATTATGCCATAAGTTAACAGTCAGTATAAATTTCATATACAGTACTTATCTATGAGGGTCATTCTCATTTTCTCCACTTTCCCCCCCTTAAAAACAAAGTTAATTAGTGGCTTCCAAACATTATGTACAATTAAACTGGGTTGACTTATGGGTTATTTACCATAGTTATGTAATCAATTTTTTTGAATTTTCTTTTATGTATTTTTTTCCTCTCAAATATTTTTGTATTTTCCTAATTGAACATATCCCATTGTTACATACACGGTCTGCTATTTTGTATATGTCTATTTTTTTTTCTAATCATCAGTTTCTGCTCTTTCAATTGCTTTTTAATAAGGCAACTCTCATTGATATAAAGTCTCCCACATTCACACGGTATTTCATAGATAAAGTTTTCATTTTTCAGCTTTTCAAGTTTAGGTTTTGTAGATTTACAATTCATCTTAATGTGTTCTGGCTTTAGTATATATCTCTGATGCTATATTCCTGCAGATTTTTTTTCATTTTATCTGCTATTACTGGTATATATGGATACACTACAATACCAATAATGATTTTCCTTTTTTGATGTTTCTTTTTGTTGTCTATTTAAGATTTTCTTAATGACAGCTGATGGATCACCATTTTTTATGAGTTTGTACTATGTACATTTTTTTCTTCAAATCACTAGCTTTTGAATAAACTTTTGCTCTGTTACATAATGGTAGTATAACTCCATGTTTGGGGGTCCGGTATGATTAGATATGTATATATACAGAATTTTCCTGTAGGGAGGAGGGGAGAGGTTCTGTAAAGTGTACTTTTGATTTTATCGTGAGAACATCAAAGAATGCCAATTTATGTTTTTGTTCTGATTTTAATGAAAATTTAATTGAAGGGGATATGTTGTTGATGTGTGTTATGTTTGTAATAGTATTTCTCCATGTAACCATACAACAAATACATCAACAACATAGTGAGGCCAAACTTTAGGTGGATATTGAGTAGTGCTTATGGCTGTGGTTTCAAATTTATCCATGTAAATATTGCTAATAAGAGATGACGATAGTGAGCCCATAACCATTTACTTGATTTAATTGGAAGAATTCTGTGATATATTGGAAGTATGTTGTTGATATGCAGAATATTTATTATTCTGTTATACTAGCAATAGGAACAGTTGTTCTGGATTGTAAGTTATTACTAACATTCAATCATTTCTTTAAATTAGATAAAGCTTCATCACAGAACAAATTTATGAATTGTCATTCCAGATCAAAATTATCAGTTATTACAATTTTATGTTCTTGATTATTCTACAGAGTTCTTAATCTATGACAGAGGACTACATCTTGTATGCCAAAAGATTGAGAATTTTGAAAAGAAATCCAGACAAATTTTATCAAGGTGAATTTTTAGAACTAACAATAAGTCTTAATAAGGAATTTTGCTGATGTTAATTTACTTCTTTCTGATTTGAAGTACTGGGATGTTTTCTGAAGAATGTCTATAACTTTGTTTCTGCACTTGGTATCAGAATTTTTTACCACTTTTTTGAATTGAACTGCTGTTAGTTCTTATATTTTGTCATCATAATAATTTGTGTCCATTACATCTGTAGAATTGACTGCTTTGAGAAACTTAATAGTTTTCCTTTCATTTAGAAAATATGATTTGAGTTTTTACTGTTTTTCAAGTATTCTCTTTATTTCCAAATATTTACTTTTGACATCTTTTTTATTTTCCATGTTGTTTAGCATATGATCTTTTTTACTGCTTGAGAAACTCTTGTGAAGTCTTCATCAATAAGTTTATTTTTTAGAAAACATTTTGTAATACCAATGGAATGCAACTTGCGATTTTTGAAAAATGTTTGGGCATTTATTCTTTCTGTTAATGAGACCTCAATTCCTTCCGACATAATTTTTTCAGCTCTCTGGAAGTGAATTGGGAGTTTTAGTTTCTAGCCCTTAGGAATAACTCCTTCAGATTTGCATTTATATAAGAATGTTAAATGATTTTCTACTTTGCCAGTTTTAGATGATTTTTCATAATGTATAATATCTTACATATTTCCATCATCTAATGTTAAGAACTGAATGTCTTTAGAAAAAAATTAAATTTTTTTATACTTTCTAAATACATTCAATTGTTAGTAATAGTACACAGGTTAATATTTAACACAATATTCTAAGTAGTATTATCATTCTCACTCTGTCAGGTGTTTCAGGCTTAACCAGTAACAGCATCAGCATAGGAATCAAACCTGGACCTGAAGTTTTTAAATATTGGATTTTAAGATAGCATTCTAATCATCTGAGCTATTCTGACAAAGGTAATAGTCAGTAGAAATTTCTCATATTTATCTATGAGTGTCCTACTGATTTCTCCACTTTTCTTAAGTAACTTTCAAACATTATTTGCCCTGGATTGACTTATGAGATTACTTGCCATGACAAGTGAGCCACATGTTTGAATATTTTTTTGTACCTTTTCCTCTATCTAATATTTTTGTATTTTCCCAATTGAACATATCTTCATTGGTAGATGCATGGTTTCCTACTTTGGATATGACAGTTTTTTCTTTTCTAGTCATTAGTTTATGCTCAGTTAATAACTTTATAATGAGGCATCTGGTTTCACACATTCACATGGTGTTTTAATTTCAAATTTGTTGATAATGGATAAAATTATGAAACTGTTATTAATATAAAATTAATTATTATTTTTCTAAAGACATTTAGTTCTTAATATTAGATGATGGAAATAATCCAACAAATAATTAATACTACAATAACAATTTTTCAAACAAACAGTATATAACCTAGATTAATTTTTATTTAACGTGGCTCAGATTTCCCACTTTTTCCACCATGTAGAAGCTATATAATATAGACAAAGATAAACAATTTTTATCAGTAGCACACATTAGCTCAAGTAATTGAATGAAATGCCTTGAGCAAAACAATGAAAGCAATACACAAATCATTTCTTTATTTCTGACACTATTTTTATATTTGTATTTATATATTGGACTATTTCCTGCATCTAATATTAAATATTGAATGTCTTTAGAAAAATTTAACTTTATTTAAATTTTCCAATTATATTCAACTGTTAAAAATTGCACAAAGGTTAGTATATATATATATATTTGGAATGGTATTATTATCTTCTCTTCTTCAGGTGTTGCTGGCTTGACCAGTGACAGTACTAACACAAGAATCAAACTTGGACCCTTAGATTTTTTAATATTGAATTTTAAGGTAATACACTGACCAACTGAGCCATCCTGCTATTTGTTTGGCAACAAAAATAAATGTTTGAATCTCTAAAACTGGGTAGAGTTTCTAGTAATTGTTCATCTAAGTTTGGAAGAAACTTATTCAATAAAATCCTTAAAAGAACCATTGGTACAATGAATAATAATGTTTCATGATAATTGATGCAATTTTGTTTATTTTTTTTATTTTCAAAAATTAGTACAATAAAAGTTTCTTAAGATCTTATGAACAACTTCTTGAGTTCTTATTTTCCTAAAAAAAATCCTATATTTTTGGAATTAACATATCACCACTATATTTTAAAACTTATCCAGTAAATTCATCAGGACCTATAGTGTTTTCATTTTTAAGAACACAAAGAACTGTTTGACTTCGAACATCTAAAATTAATATATTATTAAAAGTAGCCATTTCAATTATTTGAAAGATAATCAAAATACTTACACTACTTGTTCAAAATATTATTGCCATCATACAAGAGAGTGCCACTGATGATTTAATAAGATGATGTTATTAATTTTTACTTATATATATTATTTTTAATTGAAAAAAAAAAAGATATAAGATAACATCAATGCAAAAGCCTTTCCAATATCTTAGTCAATTTCCAATCATGAGTTTTCTGCTGTAGTAAACTTTTTTTTTCTTTAAAAATTATTTATTAAAACAAGTTAATACAAATAACTATTTACACATATGTGCAAATGTATTTTGTGTCATACAATAACAATAAATCTGTCAAGCATTGATGGTCGAGAGATCAGCGACAGTTGCTTTACAAGCAGTTGACCTGGGATAGCAGGTTCGCTTCCCGGCTGTTGCTATGACACACGAGGAAAAAAAATAACAATAAATCTTAGGATTAAATTATTAGAAATTGCATAAAGTAATTAATGTACAAATAAACTCAGAAATTGATTTTGATTTTATTTTTTCAAATTTTGGTCTTCTTTTAAAACATTTCTTTTAAGAATTTTTCATTACTTATTGCATTTCTTTTTCCTAAATATATAACCATTTTTGTTGATTTTTATTATTCTCTCAAATATAATATCCACTTTTTATATCATACACACAAAAAAATTGTAATTTCTTTAATCAATAAAATAAATAGTACAATTAATAAAACAGAATAATTATCATATATCCTGAAACAATATATCCAAATTGTGCGTGTGTGTGTGTGTGGCAAAATGTTTAAGCTAAAAAAATAAAATAAACAGCAAATTAAAACTGGTAAAGATAGATTATTATCAAATAAATTGTTGTTTATAAAATATTGTATAAGATTATCAATTGTTAAACTTGTTTATATATGGTTAATTTTGGAAATGAATAAAATAAGTTTATTTTACGAATGATGAATAATCAATTTTGTCTTGTTTAATTATTTTATAAACAAAACATGAATAAAATAATGTATTGCCAAAACTGTTCTTATTCGATTGTTTTGGAAAAACAAAATGTAAAAAAAATAAGGAAATAACATAGTGTAAAAGAATTATTTGTAAATGACTAGAATTATAACTAATAAGATTATATTGTTTTCTAATAAAAAAAAATCAGCAAATGCCAATGTATATTATAAAAGATTAGAATATGCAGATTTATTTAGTTAGATAGCATTCTATTTTTTTAAATAATTCTAATTGTAAAAACAAGATATGAAAAAGTAAAACGTAGGTCCAGAAAACCAATCTAAGTGCTTTCTAAAATTGCTAAGCCTGTTTTCTTTGCTTTAATGTAACCTGTCCACACAGATTATGATTAAAAAATAAGTTGAAATGAAAACTAAAATTATATTGTTCAAATCTGCATCTTATTAATTTGTTATTAACTGAAAGGAAAATTTATTTTTATATTTATATTCACTGAAATGAAGTCTGTTTATGCTAAAAGAAAACTTTTGTCCATTGAAAGAAAGTTTTGAAAAATGTCTTTCCCATAAATATAACGTCAGAAAAATGATTCAAAATGTACGAATAAACTGTTTTAATAACTGGATATAAAAATATGCCATTATTTCTTTTATCTTATAATTGTATTTTTTATATATTGTCTTAAATTGCACAATTAATGACTTCAATAAACTTATGCAATAGTAGTTGTTATCTATATAGAAGATATGCCAGTTCCAGTTTATGGAAATTCATATGAATTCAAAGCGAGGCTTCATAAGGACAAAGACTTAGTGATATTTCAACACAAGTAATAGATCAAGAGACTCTGCTCAAACAACAATGCTTTCATTGTAAAGATTGTGGATATGTAATTATTGTATGTCCCAAACTAAATTGTCAGCATTATAATCAGATAGCACTCCATTATATCGATAATCTAAAAAATGTCTAGTTAAAAAATGTAACTTCACTGTGAACTCATAAGAAGTTGGAAAAAAATATTAATTCACATCATAAAGTGGCAATTGAAGAAAACAGTGTTGATATGAATCTAAATGTTATCAAAGCAATGTGTTAAAAAAATCCAAGATCAAATAGATCCAATTTCACAATAGTAATGATTAAAAAAAACTTCATAGGACATGTAATAACTGAAAACAGGCTTATTATATACCTGTGTGTCTATATATGTAATATAGGGTATATGAGCACAGACTTTCAGATGACCCATCACTCTCCACTCTATACAATATCACTGATACACTCAAGCACATATATGCTGAAAAGATAAATAATCACCAATATACGTATTTCATGCTAAACCAGCAATCATCAGTTGGTCCAGATTATCATTTCCCACACATATATACTATAAGTGCTCAGAAATATACTAAGATAGACAATCTTCCTACTTTAATGGACAGGCTCCAATCTACTACACCGTCCAACTTTTCAACCGTCCATCCAATTGAAAATCTGATGATGGAATGCTCAAAGGCCACCCTGAGGCCGAGATTCTTGTCACACCCATGTTGACCTAAAGTCAATCTGAACCCCACATGTACAGGACATAATCCATTTAATACATGTGCAAAGATGGGCAGACATCTCTATAATGTAATAACTGAAAACAGGCTTATTATATACCTGTGTGTCTATATATGTAATATAGGGTATATGAGCACAGACTTTCAGATGACCCATCACTCTCCACTCTATCCAATATCACTGATACACTCAAGCACATATATGCTGAAAAGATAAATAATCACCAATATACGTATTTCATACTAAACCAGCAATCATCAGTTGGTCCAGATTATCATTTCCCACACATATATACTATAAGTGCTCAGATATATACTAAGATAGACAATCTTCCTACTTTAATGGACAGGCTCCAATCTACTACACCCTCCAACTCTTCAACCATCCATCCAATTGAAAATCTGATAATGGAATGCTCATGGGTATGACAAGAATCTCGGCCTCAGGGTGGCCTTTGAGCATTCCATCATCAGATTTTCAATTGGATGGACGGTTGAAGAGTTGGAGGGTGTAGTAGATTGGAGCCTATCCATTAAAGTAGGAAGATTGTCTATCTTAGTATATATCTGAGCACTTATAGTATATATGTGTGGGAAATGATAATCTGGACCAACTGATGATTGCTGGTTTAGCATGAAATACGTATATTGGTGATTATTTATCTTTTCAGCATATATGTGCTTGAGTGTATCAGTGATATTGGATAGAGTGGAGAGTGATGGGTCATCTGAAAGTCTGTGCTCATATACCCTATATTTCATAGGACATGATGGACACATCAAATAATAGTCACACACACAGAAAAAAATAAAAACTAGTGACTCTATCATAAAACTAAAACCAGTTTGATCTATATGCAATAAATATGTTTTAAAAAAGCTGTGATTTTTGATAATAATGAAAATGAAAATTTCTTGACTAGTGAAAATTTAAAAAAAACAATGAAGACAACAATAGTGCATAATCAAAAAACAGATATAGGATATAAAATTTTCAACAGATGGAAACATATCTGCAACTGAGGAAGAAAATGTATCATGTACTAATAGTTTGAAATATAATAAATTATACAAGGTATCAAAACTGCCGCTAAAGGGACATAGTTACTTCTTGAAAAAAATAGTTAAATTTAAACAATAATTGTGATAGACATCATATTGATAATTAATGTAGACTCTTAAAATAATTTTTTTCTCACTCCTTGTTTACATATAAAAATCAATTAACTTAATAAGCTTCTCTTTAGTTTATTTAACATTAAAATATGCTAATAAAAATCTGTGTGCTTATTATCTGGTGATTATCTCTGTGGAGTAAAACTACTAGAAAATAGTATAATAATACCGTTAAGTCAAATATACTTGGACTTCTTGAAAAAAAAAATACAGCAAATAAAAGTTGATCCATATATATATTTACTTTCTATCTCTACATAATCAATAAGTTATAAAAAGATTATTACAAATATTGTCTCCATTATAATAATCATCATTTTACAACATCAATTTCAATTTTTTTTTTTATTGTCAAACTTTTGAGAATACACTTATAAAAATTCTAAATCTATTCTACAGTCCTAATTGAAACATACATTTCATATTACAACTGTGTGTTAATATGGGATTTTTTTATAATTGCACATAAACAGTTACACTTACTTTTTTTATGACTATTAAAAAATTTTAAGAATATATATGTACAGCAATTTTAAATCCATTCCACAATACTAATGGGAAACATAAAATTTCATATTTCAAAAGTTTTCCAAGTGAATATTCAATGTGGTTTTGGATCCGCAATCTTCTTCTATATACCACAAGGCATAAGATGATTTTTTTAAATATACCATATTAATTTTAGAAAACATATTAATATATTTATATTCATGAAATAAAATAGTCAAATTTAATATATTAAAAAAATATTTATCCTTAATACATTATAGTCTGAGAACATAGCATGAAATCTATGATTTTAAAAGGGAAAAAAGGATTACTAATTATTACATTTTTTAAATGTATATATGTAAAATATACAAATATATGTATCTTCACTTACTAAAAAATGTAACCTTTATTCAAATTCTATTACTATTCTATGTATAAAGGCTACATAAAATAAGTAAAAAAAAGAATTACTGATGACAATGATACTTTTGATATATCTATTACATTAAAATAACATAAATGGCATTAGACATGTGAATTCATAAGTTTACAGTAAAACAAAGTATTTTTAACTATACGTACCTATCTAAAGAAAAGAAACATATTTGAGATGCCATATATCCTCTAGATACAACAAGTAATCTATAATATGGAAATATTTTTATTTTATTACAATCAGGTTAAGCAACCAACTCTTTCAATTAAAAAGTACAAGCTTTACATATTAATCATTCATATAACACATAGATAAAAGAAATTAAATAAAGAGCTAAAACTATATTTTGATTAATCAAATATTTAATTAATAACAAGTTAATGTAACTGATTGAAATTAAACAGTTTTAGATTCGAAATTCAGTTTTTACAATATATATATATGAACAATTTATAAATATTAAATAACTTTGGTTTAAAATATAATATTTTCTTCATATAAATCCAATAAAATATTGTAACAGGTGCCAGATTTAAACCCTGTTTCAAGGTAAAAAAGAGTTTAAGAACCTGAGGGCTTTTACACATCATTTAAAAGATCATCAACCCAGATCTATTGTGATATCAGCTACAGACAAGAATATACCTTTGTATCATTTCCCACATTAGTTGTTATATTAAGAAATTAACAAGCATGGATTTTGGGATTCCATACATAGAATTGCTGAGCATTCAAATCCTAGATACATGGCAATTCAATTGTCGAATTTGCACTTATAACAGTTGATGAAAATCATCAAAACTGTATCACAGGAGTGCTTTAAAAACACTTTCTTTGGGTACACACAAATGCCTTCTAAAAAATAATGCAGCCATTTGGAAAAGTTAACCTATTTAAAAAAATCTACCTAAAGGGTATTCCAATACCAATAGCAACCATCAGTTTTGAATTCATGCTGCAACTTCATCCAAACATTGATCCTAACAATATTTCCATACAGATTCTAGATCAAGAAGCAACATTGTGTTTATATATTCAAGACTTGAAACCACAATGTTATTTCTGTGGTAATAAAAGACATCTTGACAGCCAATGCTTACAAACAAAAAATTTAACAACAAAGTTGTCTGATAAGCAATTAGTCTTTCAAAATGAACAATTGAATGGTAATGTTTAACAGCTGTACCAAAAACCAAAATCAACTACCTCATACAATAACTACTAATCAAGAGGGTCTTCCTAATGACTTAAAATAATGGTTCTTCAAAACAAGCTTATCTAGATGACTGCACTCATACCATCTCTCATTTACAAGACAACCAACTTCTCAAATCCATTGAGTTAATTTAATATTACAGGAGACAAATCCCCACCAATTAATCCTCAAATGGCAAGTAAAGAAAATTTTCAAAAAAATTATCAATAAAACTTCATTACAAATAATGGAAACATTACTACCAGGGACAACACTTTCACTACTCCCACTGAAAACAGAAGAAAAACAGGTTGACCTAAGAATAAAGAAAATCAAAAAACCAAGGACAATTGATACTCAGACTATCAACAATCAATCAGATTATATTGATTAAATATCCATGAAAATCTATCACTTTTCAGAAAACTTTCTTACTGCAATACATAATTCAAAAGAAAACAACATTTGTTGCATCAACCAAAATTTAACAATAATTATAATTAGAAAGCAACAAAAATTAGCATCCCTTATTAACAGAGTATAACACTAAATTACATAAAGTTATATAACAAATAAACCTCTCCCTATTAATTTAAATGAAGATTAAAATCACTAAATATTAGAGGAATCAACTTCATTGCAAAGTTATATCAGTTAAATCAGTGGATAAACATTATTCAGCTACATGTTCTTAGACTGCTATAAACTTAAATGTATAGGGGTTCAAAAATTAACCCTTTAAAATATCTAAATAAACAAGGCTTCTGTGCATGCTCCAGAAATACTGTGCCGGTCAAAATCGTGTATTCATTCAACAAGACCAATAATCCAAGCAAAAGTACCTTGAATCCAACCATGCACAAGATACATATGTCAGTACAAGGATGAATCCTAACCTATTTGCCTAAATTATTGCCTCTCTGACTAATGGATAACGTTTGTGATGACACTAGCAGTGCTTGGTTTTATTCCGTCTCAGCTGGAGGTCATGGTTCACATAGAGACTCAAAATAATTAAAGGGTTTATATGAAAAATCAATGATTTAATGGATTCTGACGATTGCAGAATGGTACAGATATGATTTGATCGATTACTAATGGTTTGAACCGTAATAATGATAATTCTTTATGGCAACATTATAAAGAAGTGAATTTATATCAAATAAATATTATAAACAAATAAATTAACCTTAGAGATTGGGAGTGATGACAAACTAAGCTTATTTAAATGACAATATTATAGGAATTTATTAAAGAATTTAGTACAAAATAAGTTAAGTCTTTGTTTATACAACTTGGTTATTTCATTTAATTCATTTTGATGCGGCTTTGACAAACAATGTAAAAGTTTGTTAATTGGTCGGCCAAAAACCAATCAGCAATAAAATATTAGCCCTCTTTGACCAATTACAAATCTATTTTATATATATTACAAGATATGAAAGATATGCATTTAAAATACTATTACATTTAAAATCATTTGTATATAATGAGTGTGGGAAGCAAAATAGTTCTTAAATAAATAATTGACAATTATACAGTCAGATTTAATTAATTACAAAATTTGTTTGGGAAGGACATGCCACCACGGCAGAGAGCATTTCAGGTATTAAATAAAGATATAAAATGATGAAGAAGGCAATATGCTATTATAGATTACAACAAAAATAAATGAGGTCTGT
The DNA here is from genome assembly GCA_028023455.1 of Epiperipatus broadwayi. Classification (NCBI taxonomy): domain Eukaryota; kingdom Metazoa; phylum Onychophora; class Udeonychophora; order Euonychophora; family Peripatidae; genus Epiperipatus; species Epiperipatus broadwayi. The sequence continues at coordinate 22,751 of JAQFVV010014451.1, forward strand.
TATGAAACTCTGGGTGGCTTGCTAAAGGAAATTCCTGATATGTACAGGTTGATAAGAGAAATGTTGGCCCTCTAGCCAAAGCATGTCTCTGAATAATAATAAAATATTTTTGATGTGCTGGACTTCCGTACACATTTTAAATGGCAATGCCCGAAAATGGATCCCTTGGTATGAACTATGTCTACTTTGAGGGAGTGTGAAAGATTGGACTGGTCAGTTAAATTTCCGAAGGTCCTAAGAGGTTTGTAGCAAAGCAAGAATAGCAATAAATGAATGGTTGTAGCTATAAATACATAATGCCTTAGACATATATAGTAGATAATGTATCACTAACAAAATTAATAACTTAACTTCTAATTAAACTATCTCCCTGCAATAATGGAAGGTCCCAGAAACCTTAGGCCTTTACTAAATGGATCATAATTTACAATACAAAAGGATGGCAAGAATTAAAACTAAATATAAATTGCTTTCCACACTTCCAAATATTTCATTTATTAATAAGTAGCTCATCATTGAAGATTGCAAAATAAATCAGTCTTTTAATTAACATAAACAAACTGGGTACTAAATCTCAAATTCACTTCTGGTGAATTTTAAATATATATCATAATAAATTGTAAATCATAATTTTAATATTTTCTGACAAATAAAATATATGTATGAAATATATGCTGATAAAATTCTATGATAAATGTGCTTTCACTGATATTTCTTTCAAGATATACGTTTTCAGAAATTGTAATAGGCTTGGCCAATCGATTTAATTACGAGAGCAAATTTAAATTGGAGGTAATAATAAGATTTTTAAAATAATTTCAATCATAAATAAATTTAAAATGAATTTTATAATATAAAAGGTACAAAACTAAACAAGCTTTTCTATTAATTAATTTACAGGAAGTAAGTGTCCTGTAATGATTTTGACTGGAAAATTAAGAGGGAGAGAATTTAAAGTTAATAGCTCATTGAATTTCGTACTTGGAAATTTCAGTAAATCAAATATTCTAAATAAACCAACAAAATTAATTTAATCTGCTGCATCAAAATAATGTAAGATTTTATGAGAATTAATATTTTAAATTTAATAAAATTAAAAGCCGCATTTAAACCAAGCCGTATAAACATCACACAGATATATAAAATATACATTAGTATTGATTTGGAAAACAAGTAAAATAAAATCAATGGCTTGCAGCAAATTGGACGTTACCTCAGGATCAATCAGTTAATATAGTCAGATCATTTCAGGCTTCCTTGACACAGACAGTCTCTGGCTAGATGTTTAAGCACTGGAAAGGCATGGATGAGTTGGTGGAACAGACCTCTGGGAAGCAAACGACCGATCTTTTTACCCCATCATTTCTTTAGGCACGATATATATATAGATTAATCATTTCTCTTCAGTAAACTCAATAGTAATAATCCTTATCAATTTTTCACTATTTATGTGTTCTGATCTTTATCTATAGGATTGAATCTACACTAACCTCCACCAATTGTAATTTCTTTAAGCAGTTCTGTGAGGTTGGTGCCCGGTTTGGAGGGAAAATCTATAATTCTGCATGAACATGCCCCAAGGGTTGATTTGCTAATTAAAAAACAACAACAAGCATATTAAGTTTATCAGTCATTGTATTAACAAGCCCATTTAATTAAGGTTTAGATTAACAAAAAGGCAACTTTTATTCAGAAAAATTTTAGGAATTTGGTACAATGACTTTCAAACTTATATTTGACATAAACCTAAGTAGAAATTTACAAAACATTTCATACAAATATTACATTGTTTAAATAATTGAACATCAAATGTACATTAATTAAAAGATAAATATAAAATGTTACCAACTGATTTATTAAAGAAAATGAACTTTAATAAAGAATTTGAAATATTTGTAACATTTTATAGATATCTAGGATTCAATTCAATTTATACATTTTTACAAATATTATAAATAAATAAACTATTATAAAAGGTTAGTTAATCATAAAATACAAATTAATCAAAAGATTATAATAATTATAAATATACTACCACCTAATATGAGATGGGTGTCAGTTAATAAGGATTCGGTTCAAACCCAGACTAGTGCTGGTGACATTGACACTAGGTGAAACAGGAATATGTACTATATTTCCAGCTTCAATACCTCATCATCATCAGCTAGAAGTGGAATTGTTATAGCCACAACATGACTTTCCACAATATTTAAAATGGTTTTATATTGATTCTCATTTATTAATTACAATATTTTACCATCATATCATAGCAATCAATGTCATATTTGTGTACATTCGTCTAGTACAAGAAATATAATCAGCAGTGTACTTATCTTTAATTCAATGATTAGATCTTCTGCTCATCCCAACCTTCAATACTCTGAATTTACATCAAAATGGCTTCACCAGCTTGCCACATACCTTAGGAGTGCACAGGATTCTCTATCCAATAATGCAGTGGCCTTTCATAACAAACAATATGCCACCCTCATTGACTTGTGCTGCTATTCACCAATATTGCACAATCTGATTGATCTTAATATTAATCCTACTCCAATCTCTGATTCACTCTGCACAAACCATCACAATTAATTTAAATCACCTACCCATTATCAATACATAGTTTGAAAAAATTACAAAAATTCTTTTTCCACCAACCATCATTGAATCTTTGTTTTCAGAGATATATATAATTCTATGTAAATTGAAAGGATTAACCATTGATCCAATTCAAAAATATCTTGCATTTATAAACAATTTTCTTTAACATTCACCATACAATGACATGATCACCATCTCATGCTAGCACATAACTGTTAGTAAACAGGCAAAAACCATTCATATAGTAGTGCCACCTTGTGCTAACCAAAGGAATCAATGGATGCCAGAAGGTTTGTGCATAAAATCCCTATCTAGTGCCTACTCATCCAATATCTCCAGACTAATTTCTGCCTTGTGGCCTTCATCAGTGAGGAGCCTTGGATCTGAGAGCACTGCACTTAGATCTTAGGATCTAATCGAACCCTCCAGCAGCCAACTTTTATCTCTACTTCACTACAAAGCTATGAGAATGAAATTGAAAACACCAATCCTGCCTAATAGGATAATGGTGGCTATGGTTGTTAAAGAGCCAAAGTCACCAAAATATATGGGTGCTGAATTGAGTTCAGACCCATATGACTATATAAGCTATTGAGCTTAGATTGAAAATATTATTGTGTTTTTCAATTTCATTCTCATAGTTGTGTAGTGAAGTAGAGATAAAAGGTGGCTGCTGGAGGGTTGCATTAGATCCTAAGATCTAGGTGGTGCTCTCAGATCCAAGGCTCCTCACTGATGAAGGCCCCAAACCAGAAACTAGTCTGGGGATATTGGATGAGTAGGCACTAGATAGGGATTTTATGCACAAGCTTTCTGGCATCCATTGATTACTCTGGTCAGCACAAGGTGGCACTACTATATGGAGAGTCTTTGCCTGTTTGTTCACTATACAACATCGCAATCTACTCCTCCCTCTCATATTCTTGCAATGACTAATGAGATACACAAGTCAATAGCTATGGCAGATATTACCCATCATACTTATTAGCTTATACAAACATACAATAAAATGTCAATAATTTAAGAGTATATTTTAATCAAAAAAGCAAAAATCTGCCTATCAACAACACACTTGGACCCAGGGATATTTTAAATGAAAACTAGATCACTCCTTAAAGATGATAATCACAACATGAACCACCCTATTTGCCAACATTTCCAGAAAAAGCTACCAACACATCATGCTTTTAAACCAACTCCATTGAACATCTAGAAACAAATGAACCATTTTGTATTGATCAGTTTAATGATAAACTGGCAAGCATTCTTAAGGCATGTCATCGAGGGACTCATGGAATACTCAATTTTATATTTTCTCATCTTAATCAATTTACTAACAGATATCTCTGTAGCTTTGCTATCTCTCACAGAAAATATATCCAATTAAAGGCCTGTATACCATTGCTATGGTTCGATTCATCAAAAATCCAACATCAATATCTATGCTTTCTAACCTTTGACCTATATGGAGGGATCCACTAGTATTAAAAATCTTGGAAAAACATACAAAAGACCAATTAAAGGGCACTTGCTTCCCATAATTTCATCAATGCAGTTTGCTATGACAGGTCCATCAACCATACAAGCTATACAAATGTTTAAAACCAATTCAAAATGCTGTGCAAGAAAAGAAAAAATATGCAGCCATGGATATACAGGATGACATTGAAGCAACCTTTGATTCAGTTCACATTAATAGATATCTGAAATTACAATACCAACTATATTACTATATCTAATCATTAATTTAATACTAAGCCATGAGATACACATTACTCTTAATGGAAGAAATTTCAAATTTAGTCATTCCTACTCAATCCATTTTCCAAGGATCACCACTAAACTTGCTTCTATTCACTTACTATATATCAATCCTCTTCTAATACAATTTAGAAAAAATAACTGGTATCCATATTCTCCACACAGAACAATTTCTCTCATATATTGCATATATATTATAATGATCCAAATGAAGGTGGAGACAGCAGTCAATCGTATCTGCAACTACCAAAGCACCATCTAGGCATTTGAGCCTAAAAAAATTTATAAAGTAGGCAGATATGCGTTGATAAGATTCCACTTTATTTAATATTTAGATCATTAGCCCAAGTCACTAGCTCAGTGGAGACGCAGAGATAATAATCTATATCTTAATTTATATCTTAAATATAAATAAATAAAAGCTACTGCCAGAAATTAACACATAAAAATATTTATTTTGCACATATATAATTTTGAATCATTTTTAAATTTTGAGGAACAACATTAATTATTTTTTTAGATTTTAATATTCTGTTAATGTAACTTATTATTTTAAAATTTTAAATCATCTACAGATGAATTTATATTTATTTTAAGATTGTCGAGTATGAATAGACTACATAGATCTGCATTTGAAAAGAAAATATTCTATCCCTTATTTAACCTTAGGCCAAAAAGTTCACAGTCAAACCGGCGTCAATCCATCTGATACATATATGTATTCAATGTAGCATGAAAATATGACAACACAAAATACTATATTGTCAGGAATGTACGTCTGAACAGTAAGTAGAGTTAGAGAAGACATTGTCTCTCCACCAACAGGAATGTTATATCTGTTGGCGAGTAGAACAATAAACATGAAACTCCATAGTGAAGCAGATGATCTGATGCTCAGATCCTGCTTCACAGCCCACATCCAATCTCCTACCATCTAACCATATTCAAACCCACCTTTACGCACGTATATACATAGCTAATAATATATATATTTCTTTGCTCAGTATTATAGCATAAATAATGTAAACGTATGTATTTTAATTTTAAAATATTTTATTTAATAATAATATTCTCATGTGTATGCAGGTATAAATAATATATATTTATATTTCAGTGTAGGAGATTGTGAATAAATTAATAGTTATATTATATATATATATATATATGGTATTATATATGAAACTTATTATTTTTTCATATATAATTTTGTAGCCAGAAATTATGCAATCTTGTTAAAAAGTCTCTCGAAAAACAATTACCCGGAAGACCCTTAGATTAAAGTAAAAGATTGCGAATTGGTAATAATAAAATAAACCCATTAGTGGAAATTGTCCATACTAGCTTGTTTTAAAATCATAAGATATATTTTAAAACAATCATTCGAGAAACTGATAACAAACTTGCATTGTTTCAAACATCTTACTAAATAAGAGTATCTGGTCAAAGTATTCCAAATGAAACTTAAGTGCTTAAACCACCTCAGGTCCAGCAGTAGTTGCTAAGTTACAGCTTCAAAATAAAAGTATAAATACTGCTGGATTTGAATCCACAGGGAGGAGACCATTAAATAACTAAGTTGCTATACATATTCCATGCCAGTTTTTAATTCTCACTCAATGTGCCATGAGTAGGAAATTTTGCCTTGTCCCTTCGTTCTAATATGCTGTTCCCATGAACAAAGCTCTGCATCCCGTACTACTGAACTTTAGATATTTTCCAGTAAAATGCTATCTCTCAAATAACAACGCTACCCGAGATCTCGTGAAATAATACCGATGGACTGATTCCTAGTGAAACGCTCTTCCAAATAATCAAGGTAAAAGAACTTTGACCGCTTATAATTCCTAAATCCTGCCTTCTTTGTAATATTTATATTTTAAATCATCTATATTAAATGTCTTCAAATATGTATTCTATAACTCTATATAACTAATCTATATTAAGCCTCTTATATAATGTTTTTCTTTTCTTTTATTTCTAAGTGGCAAACAATTTTCACTTACATTTACATTTAGGTATGTATATTTTAAAATAAATGCCAATAGTACTCTAAAATCGCAAGCATATAATTCATTTTCGTTTCCCCACCCATCATTTACTGGGTAAATAATTTATAATTTGATCAAAACAAGTCTTATTCGGCTTGCCCAGGTGCTCGCGATTTTAGATAAATAAACTAATTATATTTTTCATGTTTACTGTAGAAAAACAGATTTGACATCTGTTTTTCACATTCTCTTTCCTAAATAATGCGCTATCTTTTATTCTTAAATTATATTATATATGTAAACCCATCTTTGCTATTACCACCACCCACTTATTTTGTAATCATTTATATATTTTCACAAGGGCGTTGATTAACCAAAATTGAGATTTATTAAATGTGTAAAAGTAATGAATAATATTAAGTAACATAATGTAAGGTGGAGGGGGATCTTGAGATCTTAGTTTTATATTTAAGTATTCTTATTACCCATGTTTGCTTAGTGAAGCCATGTCATTACGCCGAATATTTCATAATTTATGAGCAATAAATACATTTCAATAATCTTTACTTTTTAGAATTATATTTATATTATATCATTAAGCATTATGTACATAAAGGCCACTTTGTTTTTCATATATGTTCATGCTTCTTTCTCACATGGAGGCATCCGTGAAGTTGGGCCCCATCGTCGTTCTCCATGTCCTTAGACCAGGCTGTAAAACCACCCTGGGGACATCCTTGGTCTTATGTGCATACTTTATATGGGGAGCGATCTGGGAAACCAGCCCAATAAAGTCGTTGCCAACCACTCTTCGTCATCCATGATTCACCTGTACCTCATTCCAGGGAATCTTGGACTCTTTCGTTCGTCAAACCGACCCTGCCTACGTTTGCAGAAGAAATCGGTCAACTTCGTTCTTCAAATTCGTGAAGCACACTCCAGGATCCATAATTGGACCATCCCAATCAGCCACCATGCATGCACCACCTTTCAGGGTTTTATTAGTCGCCCAGAAGCATTTGTAAGCCGTAATGAAATGACTTTTTAAACAGACATATTTCCATTAGTTTAATATAAGTATTAATGTGATAGATTTAGTATCGTTCATATAATTATTCATTACCCGTCTCGCACATTAATTATCTATAACTCAAATTAATCATAATATTGAATGTAACCAAATGTAATCTCTGCTTATGAAATTATTATTGTTTAAATTAAGTAAATGCTCTTTTCGTTTCTGGGGGTGTAATAGGATTCTAGTAATGTATTCCAATAGCGCTAATTTATTAAATCACACATATATATTATTGGCATAGCCGCAAATCTTATGTTATCATTAAATATGAATCAAACACATATATATAATCCTCACGAGGCTAACGTCGGCTAAATAATCTGACATAATTTTGTTATTAATAAATCTTAAGTATATATATATATCAAACTCAAACCATTGCTTTCTTTTAGTTAAGTTAAAATATTAAGTTATTACTTATACTAAATATGACTAGATGATCTCTGCTCAATACATAATTAATATGCTAGGTCACGAGCATTCATTGCTCATCAAATATAGCTAGTTATTAAGTTATTCTATCATAAGCTTAGCCTAGAGTCTTTTTGTGTCTCCGATGATCGATGCCGGCGGGTGAGAAGTAAGTTAATCAATGTCATCGGGATTGTTGCTCATAATGTTATAGATCTGGGAAATAGGCAAATAGGGCAGAGTTTTTGAGTGTTCCCGACCTGTGTATCTTGCACACGATTGGATTCCAGGTACTTTTGCCTAGATGCTAGATCTTGTTACGTGAACATACAAATCCGACCAGCACAGATTTTTTTTCTTTTTTCCAGGTTTGGTGCATCAATGTAGGGCTTCGAATACAAACACCCATATACCTGAGATAGTAGAAGATAGTGATAGATATATCATATGTTTTAAAAAAAAAAAAAAAATTTTTTTTTGAAAAATTTTTTTCCCGTCACCCAGCTTAAAATTTTTTTTGAATATTGGTACACACTCCCTGTGAGTCATTATTAATATAAATATTTTCTCTCAGTATATATATATAAAAATATGTTTCAAGCAAATAGTATGTTATATACTCAGTATTTTTTTCCGCATAAAAGTTTTAAAAGTTTTTTCGTTTTCACGAACCTATAAAATAAAATAGTGGCAGTTTTGTTTTGTTTTCTTTCACGTATATGATTTGAATAATGATGATGTTATATAATGTTTTATTTCTTGTCCGTAAATGTTCATTACATGTATAATTCTTGAGTTTTTAAAAAAACAAGAAAAGAGAAGTAACAGCTTTTAAGGGGCTTTTACTTTCATATTAATTAGAGATAAAGAAGCGTTTTCCCAAATAATGTTTCTAGTTTTCATATACATGTAAGATTCCAGTGAAATAAAAAGTGACAGCTTTTAAGGGGCTCTCATTTTTATAAAATAAAATGTGTTTTTTTTTTCAAAGAAGTGAATAAGATGTTGTGTAATGTTTTTTTTCTTGGTCATAAGCGCGAAATTACATGCAGGATGCCCATAAATGAAATAGTGGTAGCTTTTAAGGGGCCTCTACATTGATAAAAAAAATAAAGTATGTGTTCTAAATTGTAGCGTTTATATATATAAAAGTTTCCATAAATGATTTTAAATAACAGTATTTCCGAGTTTACAATGTAATAAAATAGTGATAGCTTTTAAGGGGTTTTTCACATTTAAAATAGAAAGATGATAAAGAAGTGTGTAAGATATAAAATAATAATATTGAGATATATAATAATTTTTTCCGTTTTTAATAAATATTTTATAAATAAATAAATGCCCAAGTTTTGAAGGGTGTGCTAAATAATAATAATAATATATAATAATTTTTTCATAAATGCTTTAAATAATGTTCTATATAATTTTGTAATAAATATCTCAAATAATGATATTTCCATGTCTGAGAGAATTAAAATAGTGTCAGCTTTTAAGGGGCTTTCGCATTTAAAGATAAAAAGATAGTAGTATGTGCGCTAAATAATAATATATAATAATTCTTTCTAAATGTTTGAAATAATGATGTTAAATATAATTTTTTTTCCTTGTTAATATATCTTTTAAATAAATATTTTAAATTTATAATATTTCCAAGTCTTAGTTAAATTAATGACATCTTTTAAAACACTTAAAAATAATAAAATAAAGATTCTAAATAATCGCAAATGTGCAGATTTTTTTTTTTTTGAAATGTTTTAATAATATTTTGTGACCGGTCGCCTTATTCAACCGTTCATATAGGGATTGAGAGCTCCGAAACAAACATGATATGGCGTAAAGCTTTATTTATTTTCCTATATCGATAGTTGTTCATTATCAACACAAGGGGGCGCCAGATACGATGATTTAATTTACAATTTAATTTCTCGCATCACCTTACGTCATATCAAAACGATTTCGAAGTCTAATCCCCGCCCATAAGCTCAAACTCCCAGCATGGACCAATAAGGGTCACTCAGGGTCGCGATGAAATTGTTTCAAGAATATCATTCTGGCAAAAGACACCATAATAACCAATGGAGAAGAAGCTTGGTTGATTTACAGATCGGTCCAAATATTGGACCGGGTCATTGGTTATTTGCAACTAATACGAATGTTTGATTTATGCATCCTTATATAAAAAATTAGAAGCTTATAATATCATCCCCCCGTTATCATACAGTTCAATAGAATTATTCATACTAGCTTTACTGACATTTACTTATACTTATTAATAATAGGCCCTCCCAACTCTTAAACCTATCTTAACTACATAGTAAATAAACATCGTGACTTACGGCACGATGAAATTTAAAGAAATAAACAAAAAAATAAGAAAGACAAATTTAAAAGTAAAATAATTAATCGCATAAATAAATGCTGATTATAATACTTAAAAAAACATATTTTAATTATAGAGAATGATTTGAGGAATGCTCGACTTGTTTAAATAAAAAAAGAATTTATTGAATATAAAAAAAAATGAAACATTAATTAATTGCTTTATTTGCACGCACATACACGCATTCTTGCACTCGCACAGAAAAGAACATATTATGCATAATGAACATGGATGATATAATATATTTCCTTCTTTTACATTTGAAATTAGGTGTGTGTTATAATTTATTTGCGAAAGAGAATAATAATTATGATCAAAGTTCATAACAGGAAAAGTCCTAAGATTTAAATATGAGGAACTATGTATCATCTGATATTTTTTTATTTACGAAAGTTGAATTTAATTAATTATGAGATTGCCTTTTTACGTAAAGAATGAATGGGAGCATAAAAGAAATAAAGTGTTTACCTAGGATTTGCGTAGTCTTCTGCTGCTTCTAATTTGATGAGGGTTCGAACCTGTTGGATACTGTTTCCATAATAAATGGTTATTCATTTTATATATAAGTTCAGCGTAGTATGTTTGGACAACTTCCTTGGACCGATTAGAGTACGATGTTTGGACGGCACTGTTGTTGATTATTCATAGCTGTGGAGATGTTCTGGTGGCGGAGCGTCGATCAATCACTGAGGGGTTTCTTAGCCCATCATGACGATCGACGCTCTAAAGGTTAATTTCACAGTGGTCATATTGGATAAACTGGATAGCAAAAAAAGAAAGTTCTAGTTGTAGCTTCCGGAGGAATTTAAAAAAAACTATAAGCATAAGCAAAACGAAACAAAGAATGTAAAAAACTGTAACCGAGATGTGTGTGTAAAGACAAAGACTAAGACTCATATTTATATGGGTTGGTTATTATCTGAGGATCCAATCTCCACCCAGAGTTCAATATTCTCTGAGTTGTCGTTGGGGTCCGTGTCCTACGTAATGTTCATTCAATCCATATGCTTGAGGCAATCTTAGGTTTATGCAATCTCACATTGCAATCTCAGTTAGAAAAAATTCATACTTATTCACCTTTTATACATACATGCGTGCGTGTTTTAAGATAACAATTTAACTTACATTAGTTTAACCCTTTGACGCCCAGTACGACTTTTGTACGACTTGTCTAGAAATTTCTATTTTGAGCTGAGTTTACGCGTAAACGGTAAACGTCACACATACGCGCAATACGTCATTCTTTGCGCCATTTCAATATCTACCTGAAACTCTAAGAATTTTTTCTGTATGACAATTTTTAGATTTTTTATGAATATTTTTAGCAAAGTGTACCTAAAATTTTTTTTTTTTTTTGATTTTTCTCATTTTATTTATCGTAAAAAAGTTATTCCACAATTGTTGGATCAATTACTGAAGATTTTATTGTGATTTTCCGTTGAAGTTGTCCGTGATTCTGGGCTCTCTTCTCAAATTACGTTTTTGGATAACGTTCAAGGGTATGTAATTACTTTTTTTTATATATTTTTTTTTATAAATTATAATATTTTATATTTACTAAAACAAATAAATATGTTATATAATAATAAATTATAATATTTTCGATGTAATGAAACAAATAAACGTTTTTTGATAACATTCGCGAGTATGTAATTACTTTTATATATATATATTTTTTATAAATTATAATATTTTCTATTTACTGAAACAAATAAATATGTTATATAATAATAAATTATAATATTTTCGATGTACTGAAATAAATAAATATGCTATAGAATAATAAATTATAATATTTTCAAATAAATATGCTGTAGAATGGAAAAAAGTTGGGGACTGGGGTATCTGTCACTGCGTGAGCTAATGCATTTTTTGGCATGATTATAAATATGAATAGTGTATCATGCATGACCAAGTTTGAATTTATGGACGAATTATTGCATGAGTGCTAAAGTTATGACCCTCAATTGATTTGTGTCAATTTTAGGCAAGTAATATAGGATATTGTATAAATTTTCTGGCTTCTTCAATCTATCCAGTTATTGTTACAGTGCCATGTATTTGAACTCAGCCTTTCTTCATATTTTTTATGCAAAATAATAAATATATTTATATACAAGTTCATGCTACACAACTGGAATTTCATGTAATATAGGATATTTATACACACTTTCTGGTTTCATCAATCCATCCATTCTGTATTATAGTGCCATGTATTTGAACTCAGCCTTTCTTCATATCTTTTATGCAAAATAATAAATATATTTATATACAAGTTTATGCTACACAACTGGAATTTCATGTAATATAGGATATTTTATACACGGTTTCTGACTTCATCAATCCATCCACTCTGTGTTATAGTGCCATGTATTTGAACTTAGCCTTTCTTCCACACATGTAATCATTGTTAATAATAATAAAAAATTATCTTTATTGATTTATTTTTATTCATTTTATTTTTATGAGTTTATTTATTTATTTTTGAATTACACTGTTCTATTACTTTTTTCTCCACTAAAAACCATTCATATTTTTACAGATAATTTACAAAACTGAACATATCTGGCTGTGGAATGAAAATGGATCCCAGCAAGTCAGCTGTTTTAGTAATTTTCTCAGGGAAAAATTACCTCAGGTAAGACTTCCAATACATCATTTTTTTTGTAAATTTGTGAGGAATGTGAAGAAGCTGTTTATGAAAGTGTCATTTTATCATTTGAATTTCAAAATTTAGGATTTGTGAATCAGTGTAAAAACAAACATTCTTAAATCTGTTATAAATATTATTTTTTTTAACTTTTTCTTTATGAAATGATTATTTTAACAGCTTCATTATATTCTTTCATATATGTACTTGCTTTTACAACATTATTTTTATATATTTATTACATTCAAACACAAAATATCTATGTTATTAGAGTTAGGGTAAATTTTTTTAAAAATTAAAGATGGCCGCCTGGTTTTCAAAGGGTTAAAAGTAGAGCATTTAATCTCAAAATCACCTCTATAAGCTTTTAACTTTCGCTATAGTTATAATTTAAAATAAACCCTTTTTTAATTACCCCCGCGGCATATACAAGTAGAAATCATTTATTGAGATTTAAAATGGCATATTAGTGATATTTTTATATTTTATTTTTAGAGAATATTATTATAATAGATTATATGAAAGCCTTAAATTATTTAATCAGAAATATTAACATTTTATTTTATAGTGTATTTTATAAAGCATTGAAAGAAAACTACATTTATTTTTATCATAAATTGAAAGTAAATAAAATATAGAGTATTTACACTGCTTGTGTGTGTGGGTATATACATGTACTGACTTT
>JAQFVV010014452.1:0-36267 GCA_028023455.1 Epiperipatus broadwayi
CTACATGTGTGTGTATGTGCATGTATAGAAAAAATACGTTTAACCAATAATAAAAATAAATGTAAAACTAACGGATCGCTAATTGTGTTTTGTAAATAATTAAATGATATTAGCGCTAAACTATAAAGTAATTTATCAAGAAGGATTGGATAATGTAAACAAAGCTATTGCTTAGAATAGACAATGTTAAAGGCGTGACATTATCTAATCAGGGATCCTATAAGAACTAAAGAGATGACCACCACGTGGACAGCGGATGGCCAATGAAGGGAGGCTACTCCAAAATAAAGGCGTGACAAGTAATGGATCTAATATTGAACTGAGAGAGGACACTTGCTAAGTGAAGCGCTTGAAAGGTAGATGTGCCATTTCCTCGGGTGCTCCAGTCAGCTCCTTTGCTTCACCTAGCCTTGCGGAGAGGTTTACCTCCGGACGTGCCAAAGTAAACCTAGGGAACTATAACAGGTCGTACCGATCTCTTTATTATTTTACTCTGCCTTCGGGCCCCTTATTTATATATAATAATATTAGCGTGTATATATTATTCGTACTTTGTATATATTAATAGTGATTAACATATATATAAACCTTAAATAAATCTTCGTTATTTAAACCTACTTGCCGGTCTGCCTCATTAATTATTTTATATTGTGTTATTGATAGTTGCAATCCAGCGAGCAATAGAGTGCCGCTGGACACTGAATTGGCGCAGTTACAGTTGATTACGAACCTCAACGGTGTAATTCTCAGTAATAACAATTAACGCATCGACAGCCGAATACGTTGGCGTCTAATTATTTGATTTCGTGAGGAGATAAAACTACTAAGAAAAATATTTTTATATTTCGTTAAATTGACTAAGTTATCGTAAAATTTTTATATTTTTGTTAAATTGACTAAGTACCGTAATGCAGCCGGCAATATCCGAATTTGACGTCAGAGAGGCAAGTGAGTGGCCCCTGTACGTTCAACAAATTGAAAAACTGTTAATTATTAACAGAGTAAAAGACGATAAGAGCAAAACAGCGACCTTATTGTGTTTCGCTGGAAAAGGAGTAATCCAGATCGCAAATAGGCTCTGTGAACCTAAAACCCCGGAAGAATTAACATTTGAACAGGTCAAAGATCGTTTGACCGACTATTTTAATCCTCGTGAGTCTAGACACATTGCCAGACTCCACTTTAGAAATCGCCGCCAAGGCAAGAACGAGCGGACACAAGATTATGATACTGCCCTGCGAGAACTCGCAAAAAACTGCGTATACGATTCATATCTGGAGGAAGCCCTCCTCGAACAATTTTTATGTGGAATGAGCAGTGATAGTCTGAGACAGCAGTTATTGGCAGATATGGATATTAACTATAAAGTAGCTATCAAACGTGGTATAGCTCACGAACTCGTGTTGCAGCAATCAAAGGAATTTGCGGCCATGAAAATAGCGGACAACGATCCTTATGAAGTCCACAAAGTAGACAAACCAGATAGAAGGGTGCCTGATCAAAGTGGAACAACAGACATTAAGAAAAGTCGAATTAAGTGTTTTTGCTGCGGAAAACTAGGTCACATGGCACGTGACTGTTTTTATAAAGACCAACGCTGTAAACACTGCAATAAATTCGGCCACTGGGAAAAAATGTGCAGAAATAAAAAATACGATAATTACACAAAGAATAACAGCCAAGAGAGCGTTACGAGAAAATATAAACAAGAGGAATTTTCGCCAATTAATAATGTGTCTTCGGACCAATCACAGAAATTCGAAATAACTGTCAAAATTTACGGAAAACCCCTATCGATGGAAATTGACAGCGGTAGTGGGGTGTCGTTACTGTCCATTAAAGATTGGAAAACCATTGTGGCAGATATGAGACAGCCACCTAGACTGATGCGTACGAATCTGAAGGCTCGAGACGTCAATGGTAACGCTATAAAAATTAAAGGAGTAATTGAGGCTCCAATTACTTCAAACAATGCGAAAAAAATAGTTACATTGCCGTTATATATAGTACACGCCCCTATAAATCCTCTAATTGGCCGTGATTGGTTTCAGCAACTGGGAATAAAAATTGCTTGGGTCAAGAATATTGACATTGAAAAAAACATCAGACAGTGTTTTCCTAAACTTTTCGATGGAGAACCGGGAAGGATAAAAACAAAACCAGTTTCATTAGAATTATCACCCGAAGCAGTGCCTATAATTTGTAGACCACGAAAGATTCCGTACGCTCAGAAAGAAAAAATAGCGGAGGAAATAAAGCAATTGGTTAAAGATGGCGTGCTTGAAGCAACAGAAGAAGCCGAGTGGGCTACCCCACTGGTTGTAATAACAAAGCCAAATGGACAAATACGTTTGTGCGGCGATTACCGTGTATCAGTCAATAAAGCACTAAACAAACACGCATACCCCGTTCCTAACTCAAGAGAAATCATAGCGTCGCTCCAAAAGTCTAAATATTTTTCAAAATTAGACCTCAACTCGGCCTTCCACCAAATCCCGGTGACCAACAAAGCTGCGAACATTCTAACACTCACTACACACATAGGTTTATTTAGATGCAAACGTCTACCATTCGGAATAGCTTCAGCACCAAGTATATTCCAAGCAAAAGTGGAGACTCTTCTAAACGGACTCGAAGGCGTCATCCCCTACTTTGACGATATATTGGTCACTGCTAATTCAGAAAATGAATTGAGCACTCGTATCTCAAAAGTTTGCCAAAGACTGGAGGAATTTGGAGCAAAATTAAATGCGAAAAAATGTATTTGGAAGGCTACTGAAATAAAATTCCTGGGTCACATAGTGTCAAACTCAGGAATAAGCCCCTCCCCTGAAAAAGTCAAAGCAGTATCTGACGCCAAAAGACCCAATAACGTAAAACAACTACAGGCCTTTTTGGGCCTGGTGAACTATTTTGAAAACTTCCTGAATGGCAAAGCACACATAAGCGATGCCGCTGTACGAATTATTAAAAAAAAACCAGAAATGGAATTGGGAAGCAGCACAAGAGCAAGCATTTCTCCACACCAAAGCCCTTCTCACATCAAATAAACTACTGGACGCTCTTCCGATCTGCGTGAGGTAACCGTGACAACTGATGCATCAGAAAATGGCGTGGGGGCAGTGATATGCCATCCATCCCACTCTGGAGAACGTCCTATAGCATACGCGTCGCGCACCTTGTCCAAGGCGGAAAAGAACTACAGCCAGCTAGACAAGGAAGCCCTCGCCATAGTGTTCGGAATTCGTAAATTCCACCAATATCTATATGGACGTCCTTTCCAATTAATAACCGACCATAAGCCACTCTTGGGAATTCTAGGCACGAAACAGATGCCTGAACATTTAAGCCCTCGTATGTTGAGATGGCTTAACATACTAGCAGGTTACAATTATAACCTCGAATACAAAAAAGGCACGAAAATCGGTCATGCCGACGCGTTATCGCGAATGCCAGATCAGCTCGAGAAAGAAGTAAACGAAGTAGAAATTAATTATATCGACGCACTAAACAGCCAGACACTTAACAGCGCAAAGGTAGCCGCTTGGACCAGAGAAGACGCTGGCTACAGATGGATCATGGAAAAAATCAGCAAAGGTTGGCCAAAACAAAGACCATCTTTCTTGCATATAGAGCTATGGAAAGCTCGAGAACAACTGTCCATTTGCAAAGACTGTATACTCAGAGGCGACCAAGTACTAATCCCCGTAAGCGGCAGGTCGCAAATACTTAATTTATTGCACGAAGGTCATCCGGGCATTGTAAGGGCGAAAGCGTTAGCTCGTAGTTATGTCTGGTGGCCGAAAATTAACAGTGACATAGAACAGTGCATAAAAAACTGCACAAACTGCCAGTCGTGTGCAAATGCACCCTCAGCCAAATTCGAGTCCTGGCAAGAAGCAGACAAGCCATGGCAGAGAATTCATATAGATCACTGCGGTCCTATTCAAGGACAATTATTTCTAGTAGCAGTGGATGCCTATTCAGGATGGGCCGAATATAAAATAGTTAAAAACACAGGTTCGGATGAAGCCATCGACAAACTGTTGGAAATGTTCGCACACCACGGTCTCCCAGAAACCCTAGTATCCGACAACGGCACAGGTTTTACATCAGAAAAGTTCGCTTACTCGATGCACGAATGGGGAATTAACCACATATTTACTCCACCTTACCACCCCCAATCAAATGGACTGGCTGAAAAAACTGTACAGAATTTAAAATCCGCCATCAATAAAATGGGAAAACAAAGTCTGCACGAAGCCGTCTTTAACGCGCTTCTTTACCAACACTCTACGCCTACAGCTAAGTCGGGTAAATCACCCGCAGAGAAATATCTAGGTCGTAGACTACGAACAAAGCTTGACAAAATTATACCAACGAAGGACACCGAAGTACCTTCAGGCAGAAATTATAAATTCTCACCACAAGACCGCGTATGGGTTAGAAATAATCAGGATAGATTCTGGATTAAAGCGGAAATTGTGCGACATTTAAGTAAGCAAGTGGTTGCTGTACGAATGGAGAACGGAAGAGAGTTACGCAAACACATAAATCAATTGCGTAAAGACGAAAGTATACAACAAATGCCGCAGCCATTTCCGAGAAAAGATGACGCTCCAGACGCGGAATTGGACATCCCCCAACGTTCTAAGAGGGAAAGTAAAATTCCCTCCCACCTCAGTGATTATGTGCTAAGTTCAGAAAAAAAAAATCAACAAACTAAAACGCTATCTCTGAACTTGGGGGAGGTATGCTACATGTGTGTGTATGTGCATGTATAGAAAAAAATACGTTTAACCAATAATAAAAATAAATGTAAAACTAACGGATCGCTAATTGTGTTTTGTAAATAATTAAATGATATTAGCGCTAAACTATAAAGTAATTTATCAAGAAGGATTGGATAATGTAAACAAAGCTATTGCTTAGAATAGACAATGTTAAAGGCGTGACATTATCTAATCAGGGATCCTATAAGAACTAAAGAGATGACCACCACGTGGACAGCGGATGGCCAATGAAGGGAGGCTACTCCAAAATAAAGGCGTGACAAGTAATAGATCTAATATTGAACTGAGAGAGGACACTTGCTAAGTGAAGCGCTTGAAAGGTAGATGTGCCATTTCCTCGGGTGCTCCAGTCAGCTCCTTTGCTTCACCTAGCCTTGCGGAGAGGTTTACCTCCGGACGTGCCAAAGTAAACCTAGGGAACTATAACAGGTCGTACCGATCTCTTTATTATTTTACTCTGCCTTCGGGCCCCTTATTTATATATAATAATATTAGCGTGTATATATTATTCGTACTTTGTATATATTAATAGTGATTAACATATATATAAACCTTAAATAAATCTTCGTTATTTAAACCTACTTGCCGGTCTGCCTCATTAATTATTTTATATTGTGTTATTGATAGTTGCAATCCAGCGAGCAATAGAGTGCCGCTGGACACTGAACAGTGGATTAATCTCTTTATAAAATATATTAAAATTTTGACGTTAAATAATAAATAAAGCAAACTTAAATAATTTTGAAATAATAAAACTTGACTGATTTATTTTGCAAATTTAATTTTTTAAACAAAATTATAAAAATGTATTATTCTATTTAAAACTAATTATTGAGTATATCATTTGCAAAAAAAAAAAGTTAGTTAAATTGTGGCAAAAATAATGGGTATATACAAAACAATCAAAAAAAAAAAAACAAGAATCGAAATGTCATTGTTTCAGAAATTTAACTAAGAAAGCAATGTTAATTTGTTAAAACATACTTACTGAAAGTGTTTTGTAATTGTAATTAATTTATTATGCCCAAAATTATTAGATTAAAATATTTGAATAATAAATTGCCTAGACAAGGTCTAGCTAAACAAAAACTCAATTGCATGGAGAACTATCTATTGACACACAATAATTGAAACTTACCTTTCAGATTTACCTGACAACTCAATTCTAGAATATATAACTTGAAGGAGTTGATAAATAACATTTTATATCTTTAAATTCTTTAATAACTTGAAGCTTTATACTTTTATGCTTTTAAGTTTCCAAATATAAGTAAATCCCATGAGGGAACATTTTATACAAATAATTTCTTACCTATTTGTATATTGATAAATATTCTATCTGTTTTGTTCAATTAAAATTACTGTGTTGTTTAAACACAAATTTCTAAGAATTTTATAGAAAGGCAAATGGGAATAATCAAAGTATTATATGATCATGATTTTAAAACCTAAACCAAAGCTAGCTGCATTGTAATGCCAGTAATTTATTGAGAATTAAATGGCCTAAATTAGTGGCTCTTTGTATTTAATTACTTATTATATGCAATCCTACATGTTTGCTGATATTTGGGACCAGAAAAAACTTTTAAAATGTTTAATTAGTAAAATATAGTCTCTGGATTTTCATTGTAATAATGTTTATAATGCTTAATTAGGATTGTAGTAAAATAAATGAGAATATCTACTTTTATATGTTTTTATTAAAGGTCTGCCCACCCCTTGCATATGTATGTATAAATTGATTATTCTCCTATACATGAAGGGTCAGAATGACTAACATCAATATGGGTAGGATGACAATCTTGATACTAATGTGGGCTTTGAACATTCCATAATCAGATTTTCAATGAAATGTATGGCTGAAGAGTTGTGGGTTGGAGTAGTTTGAAGCCTGTCCATTAAAGTATGAAGATTGGCTATCTTAATATAAAGCTGAGCACTTATTGTACATGTGGGTGGATATGATAATCTGGACCAACTGATGAGTGTTGGTTTAGCATAAAATATGTATGGTGATTATCTTTTCAACATGTGTGTGATCAGCTGGGTAAGCAATATGAGATGGCTTGGAGAGTTGAGGGTCATGTGAAAGTCTGACTTTGAATCCCTTATATATATTTTTATTATGAAATTTATATATATAAAACAATATTTTCATAAACCTATAGGTATTGAATTCTGTTGACTTTATTGTAGTAGTAGAATGATAAATTCTAGAACTTAAGAACCCTAAATCACAAATCAATTTTAGTCAATTCCAGTGTTTATATGTCTTATATACACAAATATAATAAAACAATTGATTATAGATATTGATTAATTTTTTTTAAGTTTCAAATGTGAAAACTTTATTTAAAATTCAATAAAAAAAAATGTTTCTAAAAATTAATTAAATTGTCTAGTCATTTTATTGATCAATTTTTTAAAGCAAAATATTATTAGTCAAAATAAAGTACTCTATTTTTAAGCATTTATTTTATATAGTGCATGTTTATAAATTGTAATACTGTATTTTATTGTATTACTCTATTTTTGTTTAATCAGATTCATCACAAAAATATGTTTTCAAAATTTTAGAATTTATGAGAGATAAAAATATTTTAAATGTAATTTTAAATTGTAAAAATTTAACAATGTAGAATTGTTAAAAAAAAATCCAGTAAAAACGTCAACTTCAAATCGGCAATTTTTTGTTGTTGCTACTGTATTCATTTTTTCTAATCACTTCCTCAGATTCAACTATTTAAATTATTTAATATTTATGAGAGAAAAAACTATTTATATAAAAACATTTTCATAAATTTAAATTGAATACTGATGTCATTGGCATTAACTAAAAAACTATTTCAATTCTGATAAATATATATATATATATTTTTCTAAATTAAAGTTTTAAATTAACACATGGTATAAAAATATTTTTTACTTCAAATTATCTTCATGGCTTATATATTGTAAGTTAAGAAGCAATAAGTAACTATCATAAAAGCCAAAGTAAATTTCTTTAATTTTAAGCATAATATTTATTTCAGAGGCATCCAGAAAAGTTTTAGTTAATGAAGTGTTATGAAAATATCTTATATACTATGTAATAAACAATACAATATATTTGTGATTTAATAAAGATTTATATTCTAATATCATCACTAAATAAAAGTGTTGAAAAATAATGTATGCCTGAAGGCAGAAACTTCTCAAATGCTATCTACCCATATTTTAAGATTTAATAAAGATTAAAAAATAATTTGACTTTTTTATATGGTAATTATTTTTTTTAACTTTTTAACACTGAAAATACTACTTTAAATTTTTTATGTTGTTTCTTAAAAATAACCTATAAAAGAAACAACAAAGCTAAAAAATAATCTAAAAATCAATATATAAAAAATACAAAATTTTAAGTATTTTAAAATATATTAATTTTAAATTTATTCACAAAACATTTACATTTAAAACTGGTTTATATTCAAAATGTATTTTACAGAAAATATTGGAAACAATCAAGGTATAATTGTACTTATCAAATACTCAACAAAGTTTCTAACCTAGTTTATATTACATATAATTAAAGAGATGCCTTTCCTTGTGAAATAAATAGTTATTATTAATTTGTTTAAATATTTATGCTATTAATAAAGTTTATGAATATGAACAAACAAAAAAAAAGCTTTCTCGAATAGGTTGATTTATATTCAAATGGTCATGCATATAATTACATGTAAACACTACATAAAAACACATATATATATTTATAAGGAACGTGAACTCAAACTTTCAAGCTCCCTACACCTATCCTAATCCATCCTATACAACTTAAACCCATGACCACATACATATAAAAAAGATAAATGATAATGAATATATGTATTTCATGTTGAACCAGCACTCATCTGTGATTCAGATCACCATCTTCCACACATATATACAATCAGTGCTCAGTTTATATGAAGATAGAAAATCTTCAAACTTTAATGAACAAACTGCAATTTTCTCCACTCTTCAACTCTTCAGCCATCCATTTCATTGAAAATCTGAGGATGGAATGCTCATAGCCCTTGTTGATGTCAATATTGTTTGTATACCCATGTTGACCTTAAGTCATTCTGACCCTTCACACAGATTGACTTAAGTCAGCATGAGTATGGTAATAATATTGGCATCAACAAAATCTTTGAAGATTTCCATCATTGGATTTTTAATGAAATGGATGGCTAAAGAGTTGAAGAGTGAAAAAGATTGAAACTTACCATTAAAGTTTGAAGATTTGCTATCTTAATATAAACTGAGCACTGATTGTATATATAGGTGGGAGATGGTAATCTGAGCAAACCAATGAGTTTTGGTTCAGCACAAAATATGTTATTGGAGATCATTTATCTTTTTCATATGTATGTGATTATTTGTTTAAGTTGCATAAGATGAATTGGGATAGGTGTAGAGAGCATAAAAATTTGAGTTCAAGTCCTTTATAATTACTTTAACTTTAGTATAGACAAGATATATATATATATATATATATATTACAAAGAAATCATGTCCTATGTCACATAACCTAATTTAACAAGCTTGTATTACAAATGTTATATATAGAGCTCACAAATAAGCTCTTAAAAAGCTTTGCAGAATCTAATGCTTGAATATCCTAGCACTTCACTGAGCAAGCCAGTGTCAGAAACCGGTCTGGGATGGGGGATATTTTACAAAGCTTCTTAAGAGCTTATTTGCGAGCTCTATATATACATATATATGTATAATTATTTGATACATTTTTTTTCACAAGCTATTATTAAAAAATATAATTATGATTCTATTGACAATTTTTTTTTTATAATTAAAAATAGTTTTACAAAAAAATAATCAATTTTATATAACATAAAAAATATAGTAAATAAAAATATACATAACAACTCACGTCAATTTATTCTAATGATATATTTATTATACTAATAAAAATGTCCACATGCATTTTTTCTTTATATAAAAAGATTTTTTAAAATATATCTTACAAAAATTGTAACAAAAAAAAAAACAATAAGGTAGAGTTTCATGTTTGACATATCTTAAAATCTATAGAAAATTATTTATAAAATGATATAAAACACACTTGCATTGTGTTTATCACACCCTCCCAAAAAGTTAATAAAATACAAAATTAATAACTCTACACTGTTAAAATGGTGCAAAAAAAAAATGAACTTAATACAGCAACAAAAGTTTTTTTTTAAATATATATTGTACCCTTATCTATAGGTCATAATAAGGTAGAATGGTCAATTGCTAAAAAATTTTGAATTTTAAAATACATTTGTGTAATATATTGATAATTGTATGATCGATTAGATTTTATAGTACAATTTAAGGCTGAAAATTACCTGGTATATAAAAATGTAATGAATTATTTTAAAGAAAGAGTTAAATAAAGCTTAATTATATCCTTGCTTATGGTTGTAAAAGCTGGCCATATAAAATAACACAGCTATAAATAGTTAAAAATATATTAATAATTCGAGTATGATATTTTAAAACTAATAAATTAAATAAATGCTATATGTAGTGTTATAATTATATTTAATAGTCAAAATTAATAGAGTATATTTTAAAATAAACTTTAGGATGGTGAGAATTATATTTAGTTCTACAATTTTAAATTATTTTCCAAATTTTTTATAAAATATATCAGTTTTGGTAATTTAGACCGAGACGTAAATTAAAAAATCATCTGATAAAGTTAGTAATCATGTGACTGTATATTATATACCTTCACACACACACACTTGTGTTAGAATATAATAATAAAGTTTGTGAATTATAAAACTAAATATAGTTGCTATCGATCGTTAAAGTAAAAGTTGAAATATTAAATATTATTTTAATAATTGTTTTAAAAAAATAAATGACTTTGATAAAACTATAATTGAGTTTAAAAATACTATTCTAAGTAATATTTTAAATCATTACGTCATAAATGTCTTATTTGAAAAATCTAGTCTGTTATAAAACTAAAAAAGTGTAAATTTGTTCGCGCTAAAAAGTAATTAACCAATCAACGGAGGTATTTTAGCAGACAAAATATAAGAATTAGATGGAGCGGGAGAAAGTAATGTGTAAGTGAAGGAGGGAGTAACATATTTTTTTTAGCTGTATAATATTGTAAGCTAGAAAAGTAATATAATTTTAAAATTTTGTATTTGTTTTAAAAGTTTTTTAAAATATAATATTTTGAACTACCTTTACATGGAGGGCTAATTTTTTAAAGTTTTCTTACCAGTGATTTTATTCAAGTTTAGCCAAAACCTTACAGTAAAATGGAAATACTACAGAAAACAGTATATAGAAGTTATGAGAAAGGAAAAATATTTGTAAAGTGCCTTGATACAGCTTTATTTATGCTCAACCAGAAACTTATTATTGTAACTCAGAGGAATATAATTTGGACGTTATACGGAAAACTTAAAAGAGAAGTTACTTGCCGTCAGGGAAAATTATGACGCACAAATTTATAAGGCTACTCTGAAGTTATTTTATTCTTCTCTATTAAAAAATTAAGATATGTATATCATAAAGAAAAATTATATAAAAGTTATAACAGAGAAAGAATGTTTGTCCTTTTTAAAGGAAACATTACAAATATATAGTTACCAGAACTTTAAAAGAAAGGAAAAATTACCGAATAATGATAGGAAAGAGTCATTATTTTTTAAAAAAGGAAAGAAAAAACTTTATCTAAGAAGAATTAAAATATTATAAAGTGTTCAATATAAAAACGCTTAATAAAGATAGAGATTAGGAAAATGGAAATTTAAATTACTTAATGAAAATGGATCCATGGAGACAGAAAAATTTACTAAATATTTAAATCAAAGTATTGAGAAGATGCATCATAAAAGTTGCATGGGGAAAATATTAACAGAAAATATTAGAAGAGAATATGTAGACGTTTTCTTTACAGGATTAATTGATATCATAATTAATAATTGTATTAAATATTATAAAAAACCAAGGATTGTCATCTATGAATATTTATTAAACAGAGCAATACTTGTTTTGCCTTAAAATTGAACAAGTAGGGAAAGAATATTAAGTGTCTGCAGAAGAAATAATAAACATTTTTTTTAGCTTTAATATGAACGGTTTTCAAGGAAATTTGATGAAGAAGTACAGTAAATATAGTTTGAAATATTTTACTAATTTATTTTAAAATATAAAATGTTATGTGAGATTAGGGAAAACATATAAACATAAATTTAGTAATATTAAAATTTAAATATAATAACTTGATAAAATTATAAAAATATTGTTTAAAAATAAAGTGTATGGATGGGAATCTTATATCTACAAGGATCAAATGGATGGTGAAGCCTACGGAACGCAATCGAGGAGATAAAGGTCGTTTTGGTAATTTTGATAGTTATTTATAATGCATAATGTATTTTTTTTAGATCATCTATTGACTAAGAATGGAGTGTGAAAGTTTAAATTATATGTACACATTTTATACAACATTTTTAACATATAATGAGCTAGGAGTAATTCAGAATATGCATGCAATAATTTATTTAAAGTATATTAATAATATAATTTAACAGAACAATTGTGTGATTCTTTTGAACTTTCATGTAATAAAGTATTCAGATATTTAAGTAGTTTGTATGATTAAATATACGGAGGAAAGTAGTAAGCAAGCTGTCTTATAGAACAGTGGAATAGTTTTAAAATAAATGAATTTTATTATTGTTAGTAATGCAGATATGTATTTGTCGATGTACAGTATAGAAAAATCTTGAGAAATAAGATTGGATAGTGACTTGGAAGTACTAGTGGAGAGGAAACCAAGATGATGTTTTTTTTTAAGAAATAGGAAAAATAAAGGATTTGGATCATATTTAGTTTTGTGTGATTTCAGTATAGTTAACTAAGCCCTATAACTGAACACATATGGTTTGGACAGTGTTTTGCATATCTTTAAACTTTTTGATGTTATAATAAAGCTGAAGAAATAGCTTTAACATCGTTCCTATAATAGAGGCTGGTAGACAGGTAAAGGTCACTCCTCTATAGTGTCTTTTAACTCACTGTGCCATGATTGTCAAGATATATGACGAGTAATATTCTAGTTGTATTTTGATCCTATGCATCTGTCTTCGCTATCCTTATTTCGTGAATCTGCATCGGTCAGAAAGATATTTTTAAAGAAATAATGAATAAAATAGAACTGAAGATAAGTTATCGTTTATGTAAGAATAGTTTATTTGCTGGAATGTATAGAATTGTGTAACTTTAAAATTGAAAGTCCAAAATATCATAAAGAGAGAAAGAATCATATAATACATTGTAAAGTTAATTCAGAAATGAATATAAGATTTTGAAAAGAAATCTAAACCAAGTATTTTAAAAGTGATAATAAAATTTGAATGAATTTTTTTTAAATAATATTTAGAAAATAAGTATTGCATATTTATTAAGAAAATAGTTAAATAATGTATAATAAACATATACTTGTGCATGGTATATTAATAGTTGTAATTATATCATCCGAAGTAAGGCTTGAATGAGAATATTAGGATTAATAAACATCGGATAATGAACAATAAAAAAAAAAAACCTAATACCGAATGTAGAACAATGTTTTGACTTTGTAAGATTCCATACAACCAATATGAAGCTAAATTTTGTTATTTTGTAGAATTTTATTACAAATGTAAAATTTTGTAAAAATATAATTTTAATAATATTAGGGATGAAAAGTGTTTGTGATAATCATCTAAGAAATGCATTTTGTAATAAGCTAACCATAATAATAAATCAAGTAAAAATACTGTATTTTCTTAAGTGTTTAAAAATAAGATTTAACTAGGAAAAGTAAATAATATTTTGATTTCATTTTATAAACTAATAAACTAAGTTGAGATATGAGAGTAAGGGATATCCAATGTATATAGTGTAAAAATATTGTTAATTTATTTATGTTGTTAATAAACTTTGTTTTAAATTTGTTCTAAAGTTTTTGTGTCCGAGTTGTTATTTCTCCACATGGATGCATGAAATTACGATACATTTATAATTGAAACAGACATATAAATTTTGCACAAAAGGTAAACATAAAAGTGTTATAATAATTTTGAGAATTTATTGGTATGTTAAAATCAAAAGATCATAATTTTATATTATTTATTGATCATAAGTCGGTTGCCACAATATTACATTAAATTATATGCTAATGTTGCCACACGTATTCTGTTGTCAGATTATTAAAATACTACCACGTACGTATTTATTTATTTTATTTTAGGAAGAAAGTAGATTATATTATATTATTATTGTTATTATTATTTTTATTATTATTAGTTGTTGTGTAGTAGATTATGACATAAAATTCCCTTTTCATATTTTACTACCGTAATTTTAAATTAGTTAGAATACAATTTCTGAACCTGAGATTTTATTTTATTTTACTTCATTTTATTTAATTGAGCTAGATTCTTGTTATAAAGAAGATTAAGATATGATTATTATTTTAATCGTAGTGATGAGAGCTCAGAAAGTCGTAAGAATACTATGAGTTAGTTATTTGGTATATAAAAAAAAAGAGGGGATAGTGTTTTTATGCCATTGAGGTAGTATCGTGTGGATAATGTCTCAATGTAGTCTATCTCGTTCCCCGTATTGTCACTCCATGTCTCATGAAAATAGTAAATATTTGTTAATTCATTTTAAAATTGAACCGTATTTGTATTTTAAAAATTAGAGCTAGTAATCATTTTAATTAATGCTGAATATTTCATTTATTTATTTGTTAATAACTGAGCTAGAACCCGTAATATTCGTAATAAACAGTATATTTTTGGGGTGAGAACGCGCGGGGGGAGGTTAGAATATATATTTTCTTGTTGTACTGTAGTACAAGAAGAAAAAATTTTAAATAATGACATTAATATTTTTATTAAAAGTGATTATTTAGATTACTGGCTGATATTAAGCGTATAATTTTACGTTTATTTAATATTTATATAAACTGAAATTAATGTTAACTTCAATAGCTCATTGTTTAGCTTTAAAAAACTTCTGAAATATAAATGTTCATAAAGTATATTATATTTAGTAAGTTTTGTCTTTAAATAAAGCTTTTTAGATCTGAATTACCATTAAAAAATAAGAAGAGTAAAGTTATTTGTTTATCAGATTTATTATAAATATACCAAAGAAAATAATGGTATATAATATATAAAATAAATCATTTACCAATTAATTTTTACGACAAAATAAACACAAGGTTTTTCTTTGCTACAAATGATTTTCAAAAATGTGATTAGAAAATAAGATGGTCTAAATGAGATTTCCATGTTGGCCTATTCACGTTACATCCTTCTCACCTGTAAATGTAAGAAAAAATGTCAAAAGTAGAATTAAATTAATTATTTGATGTTATTTATTTTTTAAATAAAACTGATAGTTTAACTTTATGTATTATTGATATAATAAACATTATATCTTTCTTTGTTCTCCAAATACATCATTAGTGACTATTAAAACCTGATTTTAGCAGACATGCAAAAATAGTTTTTTCAAATAAATTAATAAAAAGTGACTGCCTTATCTGTTTTACAATTTTTAACAAGATATATTTTATCGATTATTTTAATAATCTCCATACTTTCTCTTTTTTTTTACTCTTCATATAAATAAAGATACAATAAAAGACAAATGACCCCCAAGATGCATTTCGTGCTGAGCCAGCACTCATCAGTTGGCCCAGGTCACTCGCTCTCATATATATCTTTATTAGGAGTACTTATCTACGGGAATTGTCACATCTTTATTTACAACCGCTAAACTTGCTCCACTCACAACAGACTTCGTATATTTTTGATAAACGTAACTACGTTTATCCTTAATCGTTTATTAAACTAGAGTTTTTCTCTAGCACAGATATAAACTTTAATCCAAGTTAAAGATTATTATATCTGTTTTTTACACACACACACATACATGGCTTTTCACCTTCCTTCTCGTATGCGTATTATCTTATCGATTATTTTAATAATCTACACACTTCCTCTTTTTTTTACTCTTTATATAAATAAAGATACAATAAAAGGCTGACACTTTATTTATCAATATATGAATACCATATCCATTAATTTTCAAAACAGCACATTATATATATACAAATATAGAAAAAGATTTATACTGTTTCAAAGCAGCATGGAAATCAGGAGGAACTTCATAAATAAGTACATAAAATTTTTATTGCCTTTGACAGGATGGCTCAATTGGTTAGAGTGTTACCTTAAAATTCAATATTCAAGAATCTAAGGATCCAGGTTGGATTCTCATGCTAGTGCTGCTACTGGTCAACACCTGAAGAAGAGAGGAGAATAATACCTCTTGTAACATTATGCATATACTAACCTGGGTGATATTACTAACAGTTCAATATTAAGATAATTTTTTTAAGATCTTCAATGCTTAATAATAGATAATGGAAAATGTCCAATACATAAATATCACTAAAACTCCATCATATCTTCTGAAAAACAATAACATTGTTTTGTTTACCTTAGCATAGTATATCATGTTCTATCTGATTTTATCATGCTCAATTTGGCATGGAGATATTTATAATTTTGTCTAAAATCAAGTAATTTTAGAAAACAAATTTTGTAGAAAGATAGATAAATTAAAAAATTATCTGTAAGATTATAGTAGTCCTCTATTTTTATATAGTTTGTGTTCAGTTAAAATTTTCAATCCTTTTTAGCATGGCCATTATGATATACATTGCAACCAATTAAGTAACATTGTATTGAATGATATATGCCTCTAATAATATCCTAAAATTTGTGCAATTAATAAATGTTTATTTTATTTTATTATTTTTTAATACCGTAAAACATTCACAAATCTACTTGATGGGAGAAAGTTTCAATCATTAAGTCAACCAAAACAAATATCTGTTTTCTCTGAATATGCTATTAATATTGTATCAATATATTAAAAATAAATGCTGAATCACCATTCATCAACAATAGTGATGATAGGTTCATATATCTGGAAAATGCATATTAATTAAAATGAATTGATGTTGTAATTCATGTCACTCTGTGCATGGACTTTTAACAGAGGATGTATATTTTGTTGCAAATACTATTTGATTTATCTCTATTATTATATCTTCACAAAATTGATATCCAATGATCATATGGTCCTAGACAAATGCATGAAAAACTTCATGTTATATCCAGCATGATATCTTATTGAATATATTATATGTTGCTATTATTCAATAAATTTGGTATATCTTATTTCCAAAATATAATGTCTTGAATTCAACCAAAATCTCAGTATTTTCCTACCAACCATGAAATATGATTTTTTTTCTACAGTACAGGTATTTTCATGACTGCACTTCTAAATGTTTATCAGCAGTATGAGATAGCATGGATATTTGAGGGTCATGTGAAAGTCTCAGTTCAAACCCAGTATAAATTACCAACCATGAGTAAATTATTTAATTTGTATTGGGGAGAATACTATGAGAGATTATAAACTGCTCTTTTCAATCTTTCATGAGTGTTATTCCCAATCACAAATATGTTTTCCAGACTATCTTCCTAGTCAGGAAAAAAATCAAATCAGATGTCACATGACCTAATTTAATAAGCTTGTATTTATGAATGTTATATATAGAGAGAGTTCACAAAATAAGCTCTTAACATATCTTCCTAGTTATATTTTTTCAGAGCATTGCACAATGATTTATGACAAAATTATCAAATTGCTTTTTTGCATCCCAATGAATATTGACGTTATAAAATTTGTTAACTGCTGATATAATTTTTAACACGGTCTAGCAATTCCAGTTTTTGAATGTGGCATAATTCCCTGTTCTCTCTCTATTCTATTTACTGGGAAATACAACACAGTAGATGACTTTTTTAAAATATGTTCGCTCTAATGTAACATACATGTACTCATACATTTATATAATATCATTTTCTGAGAGCTTATACTTCTCCTAAGTGCTCACAAATTCTGATAGGTATCCATCTGTGATTTTTTATATAACACATTAATGATTTAAAAATTGTTTTAGGATAAAAATTCAAATATTAAAATTCATCAGATTTTATGTAAGTATGAAATATTAAAGTATGACAAAAAAAATCAATAATTACTGATACATATATTATTATTTAGACTATAAAATTTTTTTTTTGAGTAAAACTTACTATGCATGTTGTGTGTGCGTGAATATAGAGAGCATTATAAACTTAGTAATATAATGCAATTGCATGTGATTCCTATGCTTTAAATTTAAATCCAATGCAAATAAACAAAACTTTTTCATTTCTATTAAGAATTAGATGCATGTCTCAGCTAACGATCCAATAATAATCATTAAATGAGATTTTAGCTATTCTTAACTAGAGGATAAAACCACAGATGAAAATTAATGTTTTCTCTTTCGCTGTTTTTATATGATGAATTGTTTGAGAGATTCTTGCGTTAAACATACTATTTAAAAGATTTTTTTTTTACACTTTCTTCTATATTTTTATGAATAGTCACATGACCACTATTTTTTATTGAATTTCTCACTCACGAGATGTCGCCATATTTTTCATATTACTTCGTTTACATGTGCATTAAACTCTATGGTCTCAGTATATATGTATATACTAATATACAAAAAGAAGTTTTCACTTTATATGAACAAATTGTTAAAAAGAAACTTGAATAACAAACACTTGTGTGATAATTCTAATTAGTATTAATCTAATTAAAAATTGAACAACAAATGTGTATAAAAAGAATGAAAATCAACAAGTATTTTACTGCTGGTTAATTTAATTAACTAATTAATTTGAATTCAACATCAAGCAATTTCTAATGTTTTAAAAAAAATTTTCTTATAAATAGTAAACAAATAATGAAACTCACATTTGGGAATTGTTGGAGGATTTTCATTTTCAAGTGAAATATTTGACTGTGACTTAAAAAAATACAATATTTAATATCTTATAAATTACTAAATGCATAATTAAAATAAATTAAAGAAAATGCTAATTAAAATATTTTATTACTTATATTGACAATGAAGTTTTGTAGGGAACAAACGTCCTTTTAATCACTAGATTGTAATACAACACATTGCTTTAAAAATCTCATTAAATAAATGTTATCTTAATAGCAATCTATTTGCCACTTTTTATAAAACTAATAAAATATTAAGACTCTGAATATCAAATTAATTTCTTTTTTAAAAAAATCTATCTGTAAAAGTTTGCCTCTAGTTGAAAATTATTTTGATAATTATTCTAGATTATTATTTATATAACACCAGCCTCTAATTAATGCAATACTACAAAATACTACTGTGAATTATTACTATTAATCCACACAATTGCTTATGTGGAATGTCTGACCATCCCTTGTATATATATTAAATGTATTGTGTCCTGTACATGAGGGGTTAGATTGACCTTAGGTCAACATGAGTGTGACAAGAATCTCGGGCTCAGGGTGGCCTTTGAGCATTCCATCAATAGATTTTTAATTGGATGGACAGTTGAAGAGTTGGAGTGTGGAGTAGATTGAAACCTATCCATTAAAGTATGAAAATTGGCTATCTTAATATATATCTGAGCACATATAGCATATATGATATGTGTGGAGATGGTAAACTGGACCAACTGATGATTGCTGTTTTAGCATGAAATATGTATATTGGTGATTATTTATCTTTTCGATATATATGTGTTCAGGTGTATCAATGTTATGAGATAGAGTGGAGAGTGGTGGGTTGTGTGAATGTCTGTGCCTATATATTCTATTTATTACAATTGCTTATGATAATGGCATCTCACATGCTCTCCATCAATGCATGTTGAATGCCTTACTTTTTCTTAGTAATTCAAATACTTTTCTTTTATCTTACTTAATGATTGATTGTTTCATGGGATTGTTTTAATCTTGAAATGTTAGAATTTATATTAGTGCATCAACTATCAACTCTATTTGTGGTATGTTACTGCTATTTTCAGTTTTTGCACTTCAATAATTAATTGTTTTATTTTTTTATCATACTTGATCCAACATTTGTTTCTTCAAATGTCATAAGCAGTGTTGTAACTAAAACTTTGGAATCCTTACAGAAAATTGTCAACAAATAACCTTTTAATATATTTTAAAACTTTTGAATATATATATATATAACAAAATACTTTTAAGACACAGAGGTTCATATATATTGCCTTGGTTTTATATTATATGCCACTATACATTAATAATTTCTGCAATAGATAAAAAAAATACTATCACAGTTATCTTCATATAAAAATACTTTTTTTCTAATATAGGAACATTTGCTTTTTAAATAATAATAATAATAATAATAATAATAATAATAATAATAATAATAATAATAATAATAATAATAATAATAATAATAATAATAATAATAATAACAATAATAATAATAGTAATGCTGATTTAGTATGTGCTCACAACTATTTCCAATTATAAAAACAGCCCAAAAACTATGATGACACATCCAACCGATAAATGACATCGATCAATCTATATGTTGTCACAATCCCACCATTCCTCATAAAATCGCCATTTTCATTAAAAAAAACCCAAAACACCAATTTTCGTAGTTATAAGAAATGACATCATGTGATTAAAATATTAAAACACAAAATTAACCATTTCCATCAAGATCCGACCATTCATTACTAAATTACCATGTTTATAAAAAAAAAATGCTAGTTTACATTTAAGCAATAATTACATTTTCATCCAGCTATACAAATGGAATCACATGACAAATGGCATGCAAACATCTTAAATTCACATTATGGAAATGTACATCAATCTTTAAAAAAAAATCAAATTTAAGTTTACTAGTTTATTAACCTATTTACTCATATCTAATCAAACAAATGAACAGTTTAAATTTAAACAAGGTAAAACTCTCCATACAGTAGTGCCACCGTGTCCCAACCAAAGTAATCAATGGTTGCCAGAAAGCCTGTACATAAAATCCCTATCTAATGCCTAATCATCCAATATCCCCAGACTAGTTTTTGACTTGTGACCTTCATCAGTGAGGAGCCTTGGATCTGAGAGCACCACACACCTAGATCTGATGATCTAATGCAACCCTCCAGCAGCCTCCTTTTACCTCTACTTAACTACAAAACTGTGAGAATAAAATTGAAATCACAATATTTTTAATCCAATCTAAGCTCCATATCTTATATAGTCATATGGGTCTGAACTCAGTTCAGCACCCATACATTTTGATGTCTTTGGCTCTTTAACAAGCATAGCCACCACTATTCTATTAGGCAGGATTGGTATTAAACCACTAAACATCGCATGATCACCATCTCTTACACTGACACATAATTATTATTAAACAAGGCAAAACTCTCCATACAATAGTGCCACTCTCTGCCAACCAGAGTAATCAATGGATGCCAGAAGGCTTGTGCATAAAATTCCTATCTAGTGCCCACTCATCCAATATCCCCAGACTAGTTTCTGGCTTGTGGCCTTCATCTGTTAGGAGCCTTAGATCTGAGAGCACCACATCTAGATCTTAGAATCTAATGCATCCCTCCAGCAGCCACCTTTTACCTCTACTTAACTACAAAACTATGAAAACAAATTGAAAACACAATAATATTTTCAATCTAGCTCAATAGCTTATATAGTCATATGGGTCTGAGATCAGTTCAGCACCTATACAACAACCATAGCCACACAATCCTATTAGGCAGGATTGCTGTTCAACCACTAAACATCACATGATCACCATTTCTTATATTAGCACATAATTGTTATTAAACAAGGCAAAACTCTCCATACAGTAGTACCACCCTGTTCCAACTAGAGTAATCAATGGAAGACTGAAGGCTTGTGCATAAAATCCCTATCTAGAGCCTACTGATCCAATATCCCCAGACAAGCCAGATCTTAGAATCTAATGTAATTCCTCAGTAGCCATATTTTACCTTTTTAGTTAATTATAAAGCTTTGAGTCCAAAATAATAATAAAAAACAACAATAATGTTTTCAATTCAAGCTCTTTTGCTTATATAGTCATATAATTCTGAACTCAGTTTGACATCTATACATTTTGGTGTCTTTGGTTCTTTAATTACTACCATCAGCATAATCTTATTGGGTAGGATTGGTATTAAACCACTAAACATCATATGATCACCATTCTTTATGCTTACACAAGCTGTTAGCACAAAGGCAAAACTCTCCATACAGTAGCTCTATTGTATGCTGAGTTTAACCTCTATGTTAATAACTTCTGTAAGCATAGAATAATCATGTCATATTTTTATATATTCAATCATTATATTACAAACAACTTTGTTTCATTTATAATAATGTTTGTACAAAATACACAACACAACAAGAACAATGAAAATAGAAAAAAACTATCGAGTAGATATATATTAAGTCAATATAAAAATATATATTTCACTATAAAATTTAAATTAATATTCATGGAAAGTTAATTATAAATGTTACTTATTTTGTATATATCAAAATGATATATAAGCTGTTTGAAACACTCATAAACATTTGGGGGTTTTTTTCAAGCTGTATTTACATCTCTTAATATTTACTACTGAAATAAAAAATATGAACATTATCTTTATGTCAAACAAGAGCTTAAAGACTTTAATGTTTTTGAAAGTTTCTAATGAATGTCAATTAATATTGTGTTTAGATCCAATCAATTTTATATATCTATTATAAATTCTTATTTTGGCATGTGCTATTTATTAGTACTATTCTATATTTCAGATGCATACTCTAATTTTGTAAAGAATAAGACAAACAAAAATAATTTATCTCGATAGAAAAGAATTTCAATATCTAATTATTTAGCCAATAACTTTAAAAACTTTAGTTATGTTATGTTTCATTTAGATATTAACAAATCCATTTGATTCAAATATTAAGCATTACCATTTAAATTTATTTCACTTCTACATTATTAAAAATTTACAACATATAAATATGATTATGCAAAATCCTGAAATTAATTTTTATTTATTTAGATCAATCATTTGACTGTGTAATCTATTATTTCATTATTATAAATATTAAAAAAAATTATAGGATTCAAATTGAGGATACAAAGATTATTGTAAATCCTATGACTTTTTTTTTTGTATGTCATAGCATCAGCCGGGACACGAACCCACAACCGTCTGCAACCAACTACTTGCTTGCAAGGCGACTGCGATGACCTCTCGGCTAACAACGCTTGACTAAATCCTATTACTTTAAATACAATTTACATCAATTGAATGACTTTACATGTGATATTATATTTTTAATTTTATTAATAAAAAGATATACATTTAACCTGACAAATGCTTAAGATAAATCAAAATATGTCATATAGGCTTCTTAAGAATAAAATAACATTATTAATTATTAATACATTGTACAGGCTTAAACCTGCATTTATATATTAATATATGCAGGGTTTGAACTCAGACTTTCACACGACACACCACTCTCAGTGCCATCTCATATTGCTGACCCACCTGATCACACACATGTTGAAAAGATAAATAATCACCAATATCCGTATTTCATGCTAAACCAGCAATCATCAGTTGGTCCAGATTACTATCTTCACATATATATATATTTCATAATGAATATTAATTGTAAATTTTAAGAAATCATTATTTAATAATACAATTCTTAAAAACTTGAGAGAAATAAGTTTTCTTAAAATTATTATATATTTTAATGATTATTCTCTTTCTTATAAATTGAGGGAATTGTTGTTAATTTAAACTGAGCGTGAATATCTTCACAATGTATAGATTTTTAAAAAATTAGTTGGGAGTCTTTAACCAATAATTAATTGCAACCCTTTAATAATGAGTGTTTTAATTTCTAATAAAAGTCGGGTTTCTTCTCTGTCAGTTTCCAATTATATTTTCTATTATTATTTCTTGAACCATTTTTCACCCAATCACAATCGGTGTTATTTGACATATTTTTATTTATATACACATTAAAAAGACCTTTTCATATATACAATAAGAGATATTTGAATAATTTCAAGTTTTCTAAAATCATTTTTGTTATTAATAATTCGAGTAATATTTATTACATTTCCAAAAAGTTTTGTATAAATTTTTATTCATTTTCAAATAATTTAATAAATATGATGCTTTATAATATTTTTTCTGTACCTAATGGTATTACTGATATAGTAAATTATTTCATTATTTGAATATGTAATAGTTATAATCCTTTTTAAAAATTAATCTAAATTTAAGAACATATGGACTATCAACTGTTAATTATTTATTTCTTCATAACATTTTTTTCTAATTTTGTAAGTATATATATATATAATCAAAATTACTGTCAAGTCATAACTTAACCAGACTAGCAAAGAAAATAAACTCTAAACACTACCAATGGTTTCACTACTACAAGGAGACTTCTCAAGTGTAAAGAACAATAAAATAACTACATAACCTTAGCTTATGGTTATGTTTAGTTTAAATATGTTGTTATTTTTCAGTTCTTCACACATGAGAAGTCTGCTTGTATCGGTGAAATCCTTGGTAGTGTTTTAGAATTTATTTTCTTGGTTTGTCTGGTTGACTGGTGAATTTGGGGCAATCTTGATTATTTATTGACTAGTTTAGTCTTATGGATATATATATAATACAATACCCGTTATATATATATATATATATATATATATATAACGGGTATTGTATTATATATATATAAATTTATATCTGCAATAAAAAAGATGGAATTATTACTAACAAGAGATATGACATTATGAACTGGGTAGTAGATTTCTATCAAGAATTATATAGTAATAAAGAACACGTACTTTTTATATTATTATATCTTGAGAATTACCCAGAATTTTAAATGAAGAAGTGAGACATGCAATTAAATTTATGAAGAAAGAAAAAGCTCCAGGTAATGATGGAATTATTATTGGTATATTAAAAGAAGCAGGTGAAGAAATAGAAAAAGTTTTAGCAAAGTTATATATCAAATGATGTACCAGATGATTGGAAAAATGCAGTACTAATATTAATATTTTAAAAAGGTGATAAAGAAGATATTAAAAATTACAGATCTATCAACCTTCTATCAGATTTATACAATTTATTTTACCAAGATAATTACAACTAATCTGCAAAAAACATTGGATTAACACCAAAACAAGAGAACAAGCTAGAATTAAAAATGGTTTTATAACAGTAGATCATATCCAGGTATTGAGAGAAGTTATAAAAATGACAAATGAGTATGAGTTGCAATCATGCTTTGGATTTGTACATTATCATTTCATTCTATAAACATTTCTTCAGTCATTAAAGCAGTGGGCCATCAAGGTATAGATCCAGGATATTGTCATATTTTGAAGAATATTTACAAAAATGCAACAGGAAAAATTAGATTACATAATGATACTATGAAAGTTAACATTGAGAAGGGTGCAAGACAGAATGACTTAATATCTCCAAAACTTTTTACAGCAGTGCTGCAAGAAGTATTTTGTGGATTAAAATGGGAAGCTGAAGAAGTGAAAGTAAATGGTGATTATTTAAGTCATTTAGATTTTGCAGTTGATATAGTTGTTTTTGCAAATAATGCTTTAGAGCTGTAGGAAATGTTTCAGTGGTTATCTGATGAAAGAAGGAAAGTAAGATTAAAGATAAATGTTAAAAAGATTAAAGTAATGTTCAATGGATTTTCTCAAAATATAAAAATAAAGATTGATTGTGATAAGTTAGAAGAAGTTAACAGCTACAAATATCTTAGTCAGATTATTAATACAGATGGAAACATAATGGATGAAATTAATCATAGTGCTTTTGGTAGAAATAATTTGATATTAAAAAAATATTTCTATGTGTTTGAAAAGGAATGTATTTAATAAATGTGTTTTATCATTTCTTACTTATGGATCTGAGACTTGGACACTTAATGGACGATTAATGCAGAGATTTTAGTTCACTCAAAAAAGTATAGAGAGGTGCATGTTAGGAATAACAAGAATAGATTGAAAATGCAGTATATGGGTAAGAAATAGGTGTTACTGACCACATTGAAAGAATTAAAAGACTAAAGTGGAATTTGCTGGACATAGTGCTAAAAGAGATGATAACATATGGACAATTAAAATATTAAACTGGATTCCAAGAGATTGTAAAAGATCCAGAAGGAGACCACTTATGAGATTGATGGATGAAATAAGAAATTGTGTAGAAGTGATTTGGAGAAGGGAAGCTAAAGATCAGAGAGGATGGATTTAACATGGAGAAACCTTCATCCTGCAGTGGATTGATAATGGTTGATGATATATATATATATATATATGCTTGTAATGTTATATATATATATATATATATATATATAAACATTACAAGCATAAAGCTAAACTAGTCAATATAAAATCAAAACTACCCCAAATCCAAAATTAAACCAGACCAGCATAAAAATATTATTAAAACACAACTTAAGGTTTCACTGCTACAAGCAGACTTCTCAAGTGTAAAGAACTACAAAAACTACACAATATATATAATATTAAAAACTACTCACAAATCCATTCACTTCTCATCCACCCTTAATATTAAAAGAACTCTTAAATAAGTTAATTGCTTCAGAATAATAATTTTTCAATAATAAAGACTCTTTAATTCTTCTTTTGATTTCATTTCTCTCAAAGAAGACAACCTTAACTTCATCAAAATCAATAGTGTGGCCTGTATCTTTTTTTTTAGATATCTTAGTTCTGCTTTGTATGTCCATGAAAAAGATACAGGCCACACTATTGATTTTGATGAAGCTAAGGTTGTCTTCTTTGAGAGAAATGAAATCAAAAGAAAAATTAAAGAGCCTTTATTATTGAAAATTTATTATTCTGAAGCAATTAACTTATTTAAGAGTTCTTTTAATTTTAAGGGTGGATGATAAGTGAATGGATTTGTGGGTAGTTTTTAATATTATATATATTGTGAAGTTTTTGTAGTTCTTTACACTTGAGAAGTCTGCTTGTAGCAGTGAAACCTTAGGTTGTGTTTTAATATTATTTTTATGCTGGTCTTGTTTAATTTTGGATTTGGGGTAGTTTTGATTATATATATATATATATATATATATATATAATCAAATATACCATATATATATATATATATATATATATGGTTGAGAATAGAAGTTTAATATGTCTCACGAATTGAGGTACCATTTATAGTAATATAAATCTAGCCTAAACATTGAGCAACATTTTTAATGGAATAAAATTGTGCTAAGCTCTTATTTAACAGGCCAATGGATTTGGGCAGCATTTGCAACAAAAAATGGTCTTGGTTTAACAATGCTCCATGAATTGCGATAAGATTTGTAACAAAGTAAAACTGCAGCCCATCTGTTGATCAACATATGTAATGGAATGGAAATAAAGACAACAATATAGAAACAATACTGTCTTATAAATAATTATATGGTTCTGTTGTAAAAGCTATTTATCACAGAATAAAAATGAAAACAAAGAATGAGGAAGATACTTTTTAATATTCCTCGTGAATTGATGCAATTTCTTGCAATATAAGCCTATCCCAAATGTTAAACATTTACAACAAAATAAAATGATTTATGAATAGATAAAAATAATAATGTTACTATACTTTATGAATTTAGAAACTATTTGTAATGAAATAAAGTTAAAAAAAAAAAAGAAATGAAAAGTTAAGTATAATCTGTAAACTTAAAACACTAATTGTAACTAAGTAAAGTATAAGGTGATCACTAATTATAATCAAATAAAATGAAAATAATGCTAATAAACTGAAAATAAAGACAATACTAGCCAAAAAATAAAATTTCAAAACATTAATATGCCCTTATTAAATACATCAATTGTAATTAAATGAAATTTTAATGATGGTAAAAGTCTTTATTAACCCATGGATTTATGTATATTAATCCATTCATAATAAAATATATAAAATGTTCTTTTTTAAAACCATATAATTTCATAACATCAAATCATAATAATAAATAAAATATATCAGTACTAAACTATAATACAATATAATACACATAATTGATTAATCTAGCATATCTCACCTCCTTTGCCATTTCATAGTAATATAGATAAAGTCAACTCTCCAAATCAATGTAAAGTTTACAATATCCAATACTAACAATGTAAACCAAATGAAAGAATCTTATTTCACTTTTTTTTTGTCATATGTCATGGCATCAGCCAGGCAGCGAACCCTCTAACCTGGGACAACTGCTTGTAAAGTAGCTGTCGCTGACCTCTTGACCACCAATGCTTGACATCTTATTTCACATTTATACAAATACTATTAACAAATCACAATGGATTATCTTCCAAATCAATAAAGCTAAGTTATTTAACTTTATATATAATTACCCTAATAGGTCTAATATTATTAATAATCTACTATAATCAAATGTTAATATCAAAGCTTAGTATTTAAATTAAATTTAAGATCTATATCAATGAGCTTTAAATTTAATCAAAGTAAATTATTCTATGTAATGGGATTCAAATACCAATTTCATCACCTGTTCTTATCAATTTTATAATATCATAAAATTATCATCTTTACAACTAAATACTAAATTGCTATGGATGGATGTTATAGTCTAAAAGAATATGCAAGCATATAATTATAATCACCCTTATTTATCCTAAGCAATTAATATGTTTGTGCTTTATAACTTGGCTAACTAGCTCAGATATAAATTTCTATCTTAAAATAATTATTGCATGTGAGTAACAAAATAATTATGATAATCTTCTAATTAACCAATCAGTGTATTACTATATAAAATGTATACTTAGTTCAAATGATAATGTATTGGACTTACTATAAAAAATATGTAATTGTACAAACACTAATCCGATCACTATAATTCCTGTACTGTCTTATGAGTATTTATTATAACCTATATGGTGTAAGTGAATAGGTGACTATTATCTAATAAATATTATCCAATAAGTTTGCATTATAAACTGAATGACAACTCAAGCAAGTTTACTTGTTTTAAATGAATTTAAAATTTATTAACAAAAAATATTATAACAAAAGTAAATGACAAATAGGCAAAAGATGTTTGAAACACATGCCAATCTTCATTTCTAATGGTAAGCCATTAAAATAAACTGATATAAATCCTGAGTTCAAATACTTCATCAACATATGAAATTATATCTGCAGATGGAAACAATTCCCACCTACAATATTACAGTGTTATCTTTTATATTTCATTATTGAAACATTTTGTTCATACCTTATATCCATTTTGTATAGACAATATTAAGATGATTTTGAATGCTATAAATTACTTTATTTCTTTACCTAATTGCCAGTAATCCAATCCAGTTTTTCTGGACAAATATATTTTTACCCCATAATTTTTATAGTTAATAAGAAAATATTTTTAAAATAAATATAAAAAATATCAA
This sequence comes from Epiperipatus broadwayi, assembly GCA_028023455.1. NCBI lineage: Eukaryota > Metazoa > Onychophora > Udeonychophora > Euonychophora > Peripatidae > Epiperipatus > Epiperipatus broadwayi. Next base: position 29,332 of record JAQFVV010014452.1, read on the forward strand.
AGAGAAGAGCTTTGCATCATTGAAGGTCAGAACATCAGAGAATGAATTCCAATTGTTATATCCATTTTCCATAGACAATATTAAGATGATTTTGAATGCTATAAATTACTTTATTTCTTTACCTAATTGCCAGTAATCCAATCCAGTTTTTCTGGACAAATATATTTTTTTACCCCATAATTTTTATAGTTAATAAGAAAATATTTTTTAAAATAAATATAAAAAATATCAAAGAGAAGAGTTTTGCATTATTGAAGGTCAGAACATCAGAGAATGAATTCCAATTGTTCAGTTTCTCTTATAACCTTATATAACTGTCATTATTAAAACCAAGGTTATATTTTTTATTTACTCTTATAACAAAATCACCCTCCATTCTACATTTAAAATTGCTTTTACAACAATAATAATAATAATATGAAAAAAATATATTTTATAATCATTACTCATTTAATAAATAATATCCATGTTTTAAAATGCAATGAATATTCTTTTAATTCAATACTAACTAAAATAATTTACAATACATTCTCACCATACTGTACTGGAAACATATATATATATCTTCCCATTACAATATTACATATATATATATATAACAACATATACATTTAAGACATTAATTTTTCATGTGTATTGTTTATAATCTGTTATTCAGGAATGTAATAACCAAAATATATAAAATAAAAAAACAATAACAATTTTATTATAATGATAAACTTTAATATTTATATATGCATTTTAAATGAAAAATATTAATTTCATAATTTTATGTAGCAATAATAATAACACATGTCTTGCTTTAATATTTCATTCTCATAGTAACCTATTTTAATGTTTTTGGGGCTATTATTACATTCTCTATTAAAATCAACTAACCATAAAAATATACATACTTGACATTCTATCACATACTAAACTTACATCAAACTTCAGTTGACACAATATATATATATATATATATAGTAAAAATCAGTGAACACTTAGGCAATATCAATATCAACAACAATCAACAATTTCTAACTGTTATCATATTTATATAGACATTAAAGATTGCAACTTGACCACAGCGATTAAAGTTATTGATACAAAGACGTTTAAATAAATATACTTAAAAAAAAGTAAATATAACCTATTCTGAATGCAGACTAATAAATAGTCAATTATAACATTACAAACTGCAATTATAATTTTCAGATTGCACCTAAAAGATTACTTAAATAATAAGTGTAATAATTGTTTAGGCTATCAATAATTTCAATCTCTGTAGTCAAATTGCAATCTTTAGTGTCTATATAAATATATTAGATCACAAATAAAGGGGGGATTCCACCTTTAATGTTAAATAGAAGTTGCCCTAACAACAGTTAGAAATTATGGATTGTTATTGATAATGGGATTGTCTAAGTGTCGTCCGATTTTTGATGATTACTTACAAACCCATTTAGCCTGGAGCATTATTATACTTACTATTTAATATTTGAAATACATACATTCTTCATATACTGGAGCCCATTTGTAAATGTAGAAGACTTGAACACAGACTTTCAAGCATCCTTCAACTATCCACACTATCTTATACCATCATACACATGACCACACACATGTAGAAAAGATAATCACCAATTTACATATTTTGTGCTGAACCAGTTCTTATCTGTTGGTACAGATCATCATCTCCCACACAGATATATAATCAGTGCTCAGTATATATTAAGATAGCAAATCTTCATTCTTTAATGAACAGACTTCAATCTACTCCAATCTCTAATTCTTCAGCCATCCATACCATTGAAAATCTGATGATGGACTGCCCCAATCCCACGCTGATGCCAATATTATTGTTATTCCCACACTGACATCAAGTCACTCTGACCCCTCATATATAGGACCTTATCTATTTAAATACATAGATGCAGACTTAATGTATAATATTTGAAATACAGGCATTCTTCATATGCCTGAAAATTAATTATAAATATAGGGGATCATCAAATGGTATAGATGACAGAAGAGTTGAAAGATTGGAGTAGATTGAAGTATGTCCATTAAAGTATGAAGATTTGCTATCTTCATATAAACTGAGCACTGATTATATTTATGTGTGAAAGATGATGATCTGGACAACTGATGAGTGCTGGTCAGCATGAAATATGTATATTGGCAATTATTTCTCTTTTCTATATGTGTATTGTCATGTGTATCAGTGGTATAAGATCAGGTGGATAATTGAAGGTGATTGAAAGTCTATGTTCAAATCCACTATATTTACAATTAAGCTCCAGGTATATGAAGAATGCCTATATTTCAAATACTACACATTAACCTGTATCCTGTTCATTGCTCTTCCATGTATTTGAATGAATAAGGTCCTATACATGTGGGTCAAAGTGACTTGAGGTCAAGATTGGCATAGCAATAATATTGGCATCAGCATGAAATTTGGGTGTTCCATCATCAGATTTTCAATGGGATGGATGACTGAAGAGTTGGAGATGGGAACAGATTGAAGCTTGTCCATTAAAATATGAAGATTTTCTATCTAAATATAAACTGAAAACTGATTTTATATATGTGTGGGAGATAATGATCTGGACACACGAAATATGTATATTGGTCTTTATTATTTATCTTTTCTACATGTGTGTGGTCATGTGTATCAATGGTATAAAATAGCATGGATAGTTGAAAGTTCTTGAAAGTCTGAGTTCAAATCCCCTATACTTACTATTTAAGTAATACTTTGGATGCTATTTGAAAATTATAACTTCAGTTCAAAATAGGTTATATTTATCTGTTTAAAAAGTCTGTTTAAGGAAATTTATTTAAACTTCTTTGTAACAATAATTTCCAATTTCTGTGGTCAAGTTGAAAAGTGTCTATATAAATATATTGGACCATAAATAAAGGAGTGATTCCACCTTAACTGTTAAAAAATGGTTGTCTTGACAACATTTAGAAATTGTTGATTGGCATTGATATTGGGATTGTCTGTTGACAAGTTTTAATGATTATATATATAATTAAAAGAGACTTAAACTCAGACTTTCAAACTCCCTATAGCTATCCACTTCATCTTACACAATGGATACACATAATCACATATATGTGTAAAAGATAAATTATCTCCAATATATGTATTTTGTGCTGAACCTGTGCTCATCAGTTGGTCTGGTTCACCATCTGTCACACATATATACAATCAGTGCTCATTTTATATTAAAATAGCAAATCATCAAACTTTAATGGACGACCTTCAATATTCTCCACTTTCCAACTCTTCTGTCATCCATATCATTGAAAATCTGAGGATGGAAAACTCATATTCTATGTTGATCCCAATATTATTGATTTTATGTTACTCTGACTCTCACATATAGAAAATTAATAGATCCATTTAAATGTACAGACACATAGTTTTAAAGAAATTGATTGCTGAAGAGTTGGAGAGTAGAGAAGATTTTAGCTTGGTCATTAGAGTTTGAAGATTTGTTATCTTAATATAAACTAAGAACTGATTGTATATATACATAAAAGATGATGATCTGGATCGAATGATGAGTACTGGCTCAGCATAACATACTCATATTGCAGATCATTCATCTTTTTACATGTATGTGCTCATGTGTATTGTATAAGATGGAGTATATAGTTGTAGAGGGGGTTGAAAGCCTGAGTTCAAGTCTCTTACACACAAGCATAAAATAGATGTGGTGGTCATGTGATGTTTATTGGTTATAGACAATATACTTGTAATTAAAAGTTATGTATATAATAAACATATATAACCCAAATTATTTATTTTTCTAATGTTGTGTTAATTATTGTTATATGTATAATAATAAAAATATTATTAATAATAAATATAACAGTGATTAATTATTATACACAGTCTTACAATTTGCAGAAATTACTTTCGGTTAATTACCTCATATTCTTTAACTGCAGTTTCATTTTAAAAATTAAACAGAAATAAACCGTCATCAATTCAAATCCCAGTATTCCCAAATTTTAATGTTAGCAGCTTATCAATTAATTACAAACATTTTATTTCTATTTATAAAAATTGCCTGCTTAATATTTTTATGGTGGTTTCTCTCTTCAGAATAATCTTACCATTTTCAAGATCAAAATTAAATTTATATTTATATGCCCTTTCATGATCCAAGAAAATTGAAGCAATCTTAATTAAATCATTATTACTTTTCTGCAAATTGTAAGACTGTGTATGATAGTTTATCAGCATTATATTTATTATTAATAATATTTTGTTATTACAATATTTATTAAATACATATTTTATTTGAATTTTCCTTTTGTGATGATGGTATTTTAATTGTATATATATATATTGGACTATTTCCATCATTTAATATAAGTATAGAATATTTTTAGAAAAATGTAACTTTATTTAAACATTCTAAATATTAGTAGCAGCACACAGGTTAGTATATGCATAATGTTTCAAGAGGTAATATTCTCTTCTCTTATTCTGGAGTTGCTGGCCTGACTATTATTAAGAAAACCTTAAATAGACAACAAAAAGTACCATCAAAAGAAAAAAAATTATTGAGTACGGGTAGTGTATCCATACATACTAAAAATAGCAGATGTATTAAGGAAAATCTGAAATCGGTATTGCATCAAAACATCTTCCTTGATCCATACCACACTATGAGAAATTTTAACATCTACAAAGCATAAACATGAAATGCTTAAAGGCAAAACTGCATCTCTGAAATACCATGTGAATGTTGAAGAAATATATTAGTGAGATTATTTGACCCATTGAAAAGTGATTGCAAGAACACAAACTGATGAGTAGAAGACAGAAAACAGATGTTTTTAAAGTGGCAGACCATGTATGTACCAATAAATACATTTTTAATTGGGAAGTACAAAAAAAAAATTTAAAGAAGCTGCTCACATAACAATCAGGGAAAACCCCACAAGTTAACCTAATGTGACTAAAATTAGTATATGGAAACCACTAATCAACTTTACTTTTAGAAAAAGTGGAGAAATCAGGAGGAACCTCATAAATAAGTATATGAATTTTGTACTGACTATTACCTTTGGCAGGATGGCTCAATTAATTAGAGTCTTAATTTAAAATTCAATGTTCAAGAATCTAAGGATTCAAGCTCAATCCCATGCTAGTACTGGCACTCGTCAGGTCAGCAACACTTTAAGAAGAGAGGAGACTGATACTTCTCAAAATGTTGTACATATTCTAACCTATGTGCTATTACTAACAGTTGAATGTATTTAGGATATTTAAATAACATTAAATTTTTCTAAAGACATTCAATACTTGATGATGGAAATAGTCCAATATATAAATACAATTTTATTTAAATTATATATATATATCTTAACTCTCATTAATCAATGTTCAATACATTATGATTTTTAAATGTATATGTTAGACAAATTATAATCTAGTTTATTATATCTTTATTTCAATGTCCATTTCGAATTTGAATTTTTCTTAAAAGAAGAATTAATAACATATAGATTTTCTTTTTTCACAAATATTGCAAGTTTATTTCCTTTCTAATTTCTATCTTCATATCAAATTTCCCTATAAATATTTTCATATTTCTACTCTTTTCAAAGTTTAACATTAATTCCCAACAATCTTAAAATGTTGTTTAGGCGTATCTCGTCTAAATAAAAGAAATATTCATCAGCATGAGAAATTGTTTCAAGCGTGAATCATAATTACTTGCATTTGATATCTTTCGTTAAATTAAACAAGTAGTCTTAGCACGCTATCTAATATACCATTAATATCCATAATATTATTCTTTCATTTTCATTTATAATGAATTCCACTACATTTACATTTCTAATAGTTGTGCCTTTATTATAAAATACTTATCCGCTCTTCAAAGCAATTTTTTCTCACTTTCATATAACTTCGAAATGTCTAACCATATCTCATTTAATATTTCTTCATTTGAAAATAATCCCTGCAGTTGTAGGTAAACCAAATAAGTGTCACCATTGAATGGGAACTTAGGTCTGCATTCAATAGATTTTTTAAAAATGTTTGCCTTCTTTCAACAACTATTTTGACTGATTTCTGGAAGTGAAGTTCATAATGTAGATTTATTTTTTATAATTATAAATGTAAAAATGATTATTTCTAAATACTTTTAAGCATTCATCCTTTTAAACCAACAGATGTTTCTGTATAATCAACCTTTAGACAACTGAGATTTTAAACACAAAGGTAAAAACATTACGCTTATCAGGATGTCTGATGCATGTTGGTGATTCAGCCCATACGTGTTTGTTTACCATATGAACAATCATATAATACTATCAGCTGCAGTAGCAAAAATGTATGAAGTGGACATGAGAAAGTTGCCCTCATTATTTCCTTTAAGGCTTAAAAAAATAACTGAAATGATATATTTTTACATAATATTTTAAATATCTATATAAATAAAATACACACACAATATATATAAATAAATAATTTAGTGTTATATATAATTGCAATTTTGTGGGGGGGGGGGAATAACCTTCACTTATGTGTGATTAGATGGATGGGTGAGTGCATGCAAATTGAACATCAATATTATAATGCATTCATGAAATTTAATTTCCTTCCACAAGATTACAATTTTATATATCATTATATTATTTATTTACATATATTCAGACTAATATAATTCAAAATCATAGATACTTTCAATGATAATTTTTCTGTGTGATATATAAATTAAATTTGTGCAAATGATTTGTCAATTTGAAACATCAGCCTTATAAAAAGTTAAATTCCTAATTTAATCATAATCATTAAGGGTTGGTTTATATATTAAAAAAAAATCTCTAATGCATTTAAAACATTATTGATGGGTGAATCCATGGTAATTTAGTCTAATAGTGCATGTGTGAAAATTAATTTCCTTTCACAATATATAT
>JAQFVV010014453.1:0-36237 GCA_028023455.1 Epiperipatus broadwayi
CTTTAAAATAATAATAATATGTTTTAAATACAAATATTGTTATTAAACTTCTTAAAAAATCAATTAATAGTATGTGTATTAAAAATATAACTATATTTTAAAATTTCAGTTTTAAAAGTTAATCAATTTTAATTTAATTTTTAAAATATTTATAATTTTAATTATTTTATAATGTAGACAGATAACTATTTAAACATTTACTGGTTGATTTTAGATAGTGACCAATAACATTTTAATTAATTAGTTTTTCTGATGTTACATTATCTACAGTTTAAAAGATTAAGTAGCAGATGAACTGAGAACAATTCATTTAAAAGTAAAGTGAACAATTGTTTGACTTAAGTTTGTAAAAATTATAAAATTTTTACTATATTTTATTTTTTAAAATAGTAAAAGTAATAACTAACAAGCTGAATAAGGATATAACATATGATATTTAAAATAATGGAGTGAGTTTAACCAAGTTTCTTTATCATGACCTAATTAAAGACTTAGACATCAAATCATGATTAAAATAATAGCTAAAGGAATTTTAAAAGAACAGTTAAATATATTATCATTTAGAAAAACTACAGAGAAGGAATAAAAACTACAGTTATTTAAAAGAAATACAGCTATTGTCACATAAGAGATTTATTTATCTCTAACAGGTTAATTGGTTTCATTAGTAATGTATTAAATCAGAGGAACAAGTATAAAATATAGAACTATAAATTTTATAAACTTATAAAATTAGTTTATCAAATTTTAAAATACTTTGTGGAAAATTATGTCTAGATTGAAACCTTCAATTCTTTTTTGAATTAAACAGCTGATAGGTTGTAGTTAACCTTTGTAAAATTAAAGAAGGGAAAAATATCATATAATTTATGATTAATTAGTTATAGAACGAATTGAATACAATAACTATTATTTATTGTTTTATATAAGATAAAAAGCTTATAAAGATGAAGAATATATTTTATCCTAGCAAAATGAAATTATATCTTGTTATATTTGAATATTTAAAGGATAAAAGATAGCAGAAACTTTGTTTGATATTTTAATATTGACTAAGTGATAAAAATGAAATATTATAGTACTATTGTTTATCTGTATTCAAATATGGAAAAACTAAATAAAAATAAAATGAAAAGATGAATTGAAGTGAAACTTACTTATAAACTAACTTCCCGTATTCTAAAATTTTTAGTATGGAAAAAATTAATGTTAAGAAATTATTTTGAATAATTATTTATTTCATTACTATATATTGTTCCAGAATATATTTATGTACATTTAATTTTAAACATGTTAAAATTTAGAAAGCAACTAAGCATACATCAGACTCTAAAACGTTTATATAATTATTGTTCGTGTTTCTTTTTAAAATCTTTTACATAAGTTTAAATGCATTGCTAGCAAAGAAGATAAATCAAGAACTTTTAAGGAAGTTCCCAGGATTATAGATTTTTATTACCATAGTGATGCTGAACAGAAGAGGTGGAATGAATTCTTTTTTTTTTTTTTAAAAAGATTTTTTTTTATTCTTGGGTTTTATTGTTAAATATTTTTGATATAAATTATAATATTGTATAGTAAGGTTAAAAAATAAGTGAAATAATTTTTTTATATGGCTTTATTTTGTTAAGATTATGAGTATTAATTTATTATTATCTGTTTAATTTTAAAGAAAGAAAATGTGTGCTATGATAATTAATATGGTATACATGAGATATAGAGTAAAAGTTGTGTTGTGGGAAAGTAATAATTTAAATTTATGTTCTTTACTAGGTATGAAGATTTAAAAATCGGATTATGGTAAAACTATTAGCATTAAATGCATTTAATAATTTATTCTTAGTAAAGTATATTCAATGATTGAATTTATATAATGATGATGAATTAAAAAAAATGCGATTCTATGGAAATAAAAAATACCATAATAATTTCCATATGATATACAGGTGAAAATATTAAACAGAATGAATTGTTAGAGTGTGGAAAATAATTATGATCTCGATTTTTGTATTGGAGAAAAAATATAATATTGACATTTGGCATACTAAACTATTTGTTTTGTAGTGATTTATAATGTTTATAGATGAATACAGGATAGGATAAAATACCATTCTGAAGAACTGATAAGATATTTTAATGGGATTGATCTATGTGATATCCATATGGATATATTTTGTTATAAAGAGATAAGAGGATTTTCCAAGGAAAAATAAATGTTATATTCCGTAAAAGCTTGATGGACAAGGAAAGTGACTATCTTCCAAGTTATAACATGTCATATAGAGAGGGAGACCTCCATTCCTGTACTTTGATATAAAAAATTAGTAAAGTCAGTTTTTTTCTCTGTAAAGTTTTAGATATATCATAGAAATATATAATAGACATCACACATGGCTACTTATTCTATATAAATTTTATAATTTTTTTCCTAAATTTTAAAAGATTGGCATCAGAAATAGTAAAACTGCACACAAAACAAATATTCTGGTATTCAATTAAAATCTAAATAACTTATTATTTAAAAGATGATACATAAAATCAGTAATAATGAAAATATATGAATCAGAGAGCTGAAGGATACATAAAAATAAATGACAGTTTTAAGAAAAAGAAATCTTGATTCTATTATCTATTTAAATACATTATTTGTATTGTTTTAAGATTACCATAACATAAATAATTTTATTAGTGAATTATATTAACATATTTTCATACAAATTTTAAGTATGAGTGATAATAAAGTATTATAACTTGATTTAAATATTTTGAGTTATAAGTATTATGTAACCATGGGAAGGATGACCAAGAAGTTACCCCACAAGATGAACTCATGGATGGTAAAATTAATTTAATAACATTAAAGGAAAGCATACAAGTTGGTAATAACAAATAAACTTATTATTTTATGGACAAAATAACAATGAAAAAAAATGATGTTTATTTTACTTATTGTTAATGTAAATAATTTATTGTAAATTTATAATTATTTAAATAGTAAATTTGTTAATCAATTATATAATATATTTATAATTATTTGTTATTATTGTTAAAATAAATGAATATTTTAATTTAAAGTTTTATTTCTGTCTAGAGTCATTTCTATCACAAAGTCATATTCATAAAGCACAATTCAAATAAAGTTATTACATAAGATATATTATAATATTTGTGTTTTTGAAAGATAGCATTCAAATGTGGTGCACGCTAATTAATTAGGGTATATTTAATTGAGTGAGATGATTGTATAATAGAAGCTTTTAATTATATTAAACTGATTATTCTACTTTATGGTGGTTATTTGTATAAGTATGAGAATAAATATTAGGAAGTTTAATTAAATTATATAAGTGAAAGTAAGTAAGTAAATTGTGATCATTAATCTTAATGCATTTTCATTATAGTTAGATTAATTTTCAAATAGGAAGTTTAGTTTATGTTTTTTATATAGATAGTTGGATGTCAACAAAATCCTTCTTGTGATTTAATTATTTAACTACCAATATAATTGTTTTTATATTTTAGCAAAGAATAATCATAATCCCTGAGATATAAATATGTTTGTTATTTTGTAGTTCTTTATACTTGAGAAGTCTGCTTGTAGCAGTGAAACTATTGGTTGTGATTTAGAGTCTATTTTTTGGCTAGTCTGTTTGAGTTGTGGATTTGGAGTAATTTTGATTATATATATATATATATATTGTAACTGCTTGGGTTACATGGTGCACAACAACAAGTTATGTGTGTGCATATATATATACACACCTGGTCTCTTTTTACGTGGACTTATTTAACATGATTTTGAAGTTACGCGATTCATGTTTCACCGGAAGTCAATTTCCAATAATGCGCTATTACTTTAAATAATAAATTTCACGCACTTATGTTATATTGAAAGTAATAGCACATTATTGGAATTCGACTTTCATCTTAGTAATTTCAATATTTTCAGTGCTTTATAATAGTAAGATTTTATGCAGTAATGAAATTAAAATCATGATTTCCACATTTTATGTATACACATATTAAATTTTAAAAGATTATAATGTAAATTTGTTCAAACATTGTGCGTGTTAATTTTGCATTTTAAATCACATTCTGTTTTTGCTTTTTAAAAAAGAATGTAATCAATTATTATTTTCTTATTAATGACACTAATCATTAACGTGCTCTTAAATTCCGGAAGAGCTAAATGGTTGTATGTCTGGATATTGTGAGCTTCGTGAAACAATTAATAAAATCATCATCTCAAAGATTAATTACTAATTATGTTGTCACCAGAAAATCATAATAATTAAAACATGTATAAAAATAAATAAATTACTGTACTGTAAATTATGCATAAAAATATATTATTTTGAATAAAATTAAATATTATAGTTAAAGAAAGTTCGTCTTGTATCAATTTTTTCAAATTTGAAATTTTTTATTAGTCATATTTTATTTTCTTATTTTTTTTTTGTGCGAATTTTAAAGTAATTTTATGTTGGTGCTTTGCTTTTATGCAAATTTTGAAAAAAATCACAGACCGCATCCCCCCTTTTTCAATGTAAGTTACATCTATTTTTGCGTGATTTCATTTGCACGTGTTTTCTGAGGAACCTATCTATCGCGTAAAATGAGACCCAGGTGTATATATATATATATATATTGTAACAGGAACTGAGTTCAAACTCTGTTACAAGGGAGAGAGTAAATCAGGCTATGTATGTATGTATGTGTGTGTTTTGTTTCATGAGTTGTGTATTTGGAAAGGACCACACAGCCTACACTTATATAGTTACGTAAATAATAATAATAATAATAACGGTGATGGGTTACTAATATTAATGTACATATTTTACTTTCTTTCTCTCACTTATTTTATTCTTATTTTGTGGCATATGTGTATATTGATGAATATTGTGTTGAAGGGGGTAAGAAAAATGAATAAAATCAAGAGATTTTCAAATATTTTAAAATATGAAAAAAAAAGAGAGGAATTTCATTAGCCTTCATGAATCAATTAGTCGAATGGACTGTATTGTTATTGAAATGGATACAGTTAATAGTTGGATATTTCATTTAAATTAATAAGATTAATATATTATCAAGTTTCAAAACATTGTGGAAATGATTTTTGTGTTTAGCTAAAAGAAAAGAACAACCAGAATGTCCATTTAAAAATGAAATTCTTGAGGATCCTATTGTCTAATTATCAAGGGAAACAACAAAGCGTAGTTAAAGGGAGTTTCCAAAAATAGCAAAAGTTAAGACCAACTTGCTAAGTGGTTTTTCTATTGTTCGCATATTGAGTTAAAATACTTTCATTAGAGATAAGAAAAAAAACTTGACTGAGAGTGAGGACATTTTGTTTTTAGACAGTTTTTAGTTGGCTATTGATTATTGCAGAGAGAAGGCAGAAGGTAATATGTGGCAAAAAGAAGAGATTTATAAAAATCTTTTTTGACCAAAAAAAAGAAAAGATATAAAGAAGACTCCATGAAAAGCATGGGGTAAAGTTCTCATCGTTCTGGGGGTCTATGTTAGACACCAGCTCCTTCTGCACCTTCGAGGTCATGCAAGATATTAAGAGGGCAGATTGCCCTAAATATTATATAGAAAGAAAAAAAGGAAAGAAAACATATGATGAATGAATCCTATGACTGACATCTACCACTCCACATATCTGTCATAGAATGATGAACTTATTAATTAGAATCCTGAATTAGATCAAATGGACTTGCGATTTATCCATGTTAACCCAAAGAATTGGAGTGTAGGTAAAAGAATTAATAAACATAAAGAGTGAACTCAGAAACATTTACTTTAATTCAGAAGACTCGTCAAAACAGTGGTAGATATATTTGCTATTATTTCCAATCTTTAAATACCCAAAAATCAAATAGTGTAATAACTTTATATGTATTTTGCTTCATAGATTTTATTCTTTAACTATAACATCATGTAAGCAGAATATTATGTCATATACATGTGTGTGCCACTTTATAATTTCTTCATATAAACATAAATAGATTTTAAATTTAACAAAACAAACTTTATTTTTTTGTTTATTTATTTGTCTCCTTTACATTTTATTATATATCTTTTTTGAAAATATGTATTGTATGTTTTAAAATAAATTCCATTATTACTTTCCTAAGGGTGCATGTTGAGATATGTTTAGTAATTCTAAGAAACAAATGTGTTAGATCAAGGGAAAAGAAATAGAAAGAGAGATTTTAATTCACCTGCCATTTCTTCTCTGGTAGGTTACTCTACTACCCCTGAACATAAGCTAGTATAAACTGGGCAAATTAAAATTTATTGAGTTAGTTGATTATCTGAATTCTGTGATTGTTGTTAAATAGCAAGATTGGCACTTGGGCTATAGCCCATAAATGTGGACATTTGTGCAGTGTGGGAGCTAGTTAAGTTTGGGAGGGACTGAATTGGATTGGTTTACATACATCCATGTTTGTATTCAACAGCTGAATCCTTTTTCCTCACCCTTTGAATGACTGAATATTGGGAAAACTTCACAAAAAGGGAAGGATGACTTAAGAACATGGGAAAATTTTGTATGGGAGAGGATGGTCAGAGCTCTAAATACTATGAATGCGTAGGCATGTCACTTTACCCTCTAGAAAGAAATGCATGATCAGAATGAGTCAAACCTCGATAACCAACTGATAATCAATAAATGTAAAGTGAATTATATGAGGGAAAGTGCATTTTAGTTATTATATATATACACACACACAAATTTTAATAGATATTTTCTACTTTCCTGGAAAAAAATAAACATAGTAAAAGAATTAAATAATTCTGGATTTAAAATAAAATTTTGTTATAAATAAACAGTTAAAAAGGTCTAATAAATATTATTTGTAATTTTGATTTTGAAATTTAAAAACAAGAATGATATTTTTGAAATCTTTTAATTAATTGGTAAATTTTTCTATCTAAGTAAAAACATGTATATCATACTTTGATAAAAATTTCAAACTTGTTTTCAAAGAGATTAGACAGATAAAAAACCTCTGTTTCCAATTAAGGTGTTTTTATCACCTCCAAATGAAACTATAAAAAGACTGATAAAAATATCAGTCTGGTTTATATTTTTGAGAAACAGCTGACTAGCAAAGTTGGCTAAAATATTTTGTGAAGTAGTTAGCTGCAATAATTGTAAGTTGTAGCAAAAGAGCTAGCTGCAAAACTAGTTTTTAGAGTTATATAGAGCTACCATGAGAATGTAAGAATGTGAGGCAGCAGCTGCTTTATAGTTCAATGGTAAAGTTTGAATTCACATGGAAGAAAATGACTGACTTCTTTGTGTTGATATTTGTAGCTACAAATGTGTTCTGAGAAAATATCTTTCTGGCCTGAAGCATACCAAATCTTAGTCTAAGTTTAACCAGCTGCAGAACAACCCTTACCTGGACCAAAAACTAAACTCACCAAGGGTAACCCCATCAGTTGCTGAAGAAGTAATTATACTTATGATGATGTATGCAGGAAAGCATAAAACATATATATATATATAGCTGGTGAGTTAGTTTAAAATCCTTAAAATGACTTAAAATAATAACTTAATAACTTAAAGTAAAACAAATCAATAATTTGCTTAATTAAAATGTCCAAAAGAAGAGCAGTCCATAGACAATTTTATATATATTATTGAACAAACTTTTTTTAGTAGTTCCCTTAAAAAATGACATTTTAAAAATACCAGCAAACAAATTTGCTGGGATTAAAAATATAAGCGTAAAAAATTAATTTATTGACTTTATATTTTTAAAAGAAAAAAAAGTTGATAATACATTTTTTATAGAAAAAGAAAAAAAAACTTATAAACTGATATTTTTTTTTAAAAAAGGAAAAAAAAAGTAAACTATTATGTTTATAATTAATTTATATCATCTATAATCTTATTTATACATGTAATATGTGTGCATTTATATGAATAATATACATCTTAATCATATTACAATTGTAACACATTAAAATAAATAAACCTAGCATAAAGTATTTGTATTATTAAAAATATAAGTTAAAATTTTAATCATATATTATTGTAAGACAATTTAAATAATGTTCAAAAATTTACATGCATGCACATGTATGTGTGCATATATATATATCATTGAGTATCAAATATGACTTATATGTAAATTTTAATAATTTTTTAACAGTTCAAATGTATTCATTGTAAACTAATGTATCACACATCTGAGCAAATTATATATATGTGTGAACCCATTAAAAATATTGTAAACCATAGTAATAACTTGAAGTGTGTATGGTAATTTTGTAAATCACAAATGTGATAAACTTTTTTTATTGTATGATAATCAAAATCAGAAGTCTTCTAATTCCAGAACTATATTCTAAAGACCTTAATAACATTTTTTATTGTTGTTAATAAACTATTTCAATTGTTAAAATTGTATTAAATCATTTCTTAGTCACCATAACAGTAATAGAGCTAATGTTCACTGCACTATATTCAAGCATGAACTGAATATATAAATGGAGATGTATTTAGGGCTTTAGGGGCAGCCAGTATGACATTGTCCTGGCTTCACATAAGGATTATATTCTTCAAAGTCCCTTCACTATATTTTATTTTAGTCTTAGAAATAAAGTTTATAGTTGGCCAGTGTATTAATGGCACTAAGTGGCCAGAGCATTGATGATGATTAGCATGTTTCAATATCTCAGCATTATTGTTAGATTTTTGATTATTGTGTATTCTGATGGATGTGTGCTTAGTTTGTGAATTCAAATTACATTTAAATAATTGCCTCAATCTGGCAATGTCTCAATAGTTAGCCTGGTCTACAGTTACCAGATTGAATGTCGATTTTATTCTGATTTATTTTATTGTTGATCATTTATGATGATGAATGGTTATTTCTTTCTTGGTATTACTTATTATAATTCTGAATGATTTATTAATTATATTTTTAGTTGCTCTGAGGAGTTAACTGGCTGATCTTTCAGAGATCTCTTGATCTCATGCTCTCTTTAATATATAACATTTTTACATATATTTTGGATGTTAAACATTACTTTAACATTATTTGAAATATTTTAAACATGAGAATGATGATGATTTTCCATCACCCACCTAAAAACTACCCATCCTGTTACTATATATATATCAAACAAATATATTTAACACAGTATTCAAAATTAAATAATATATATTCTTTACCAGAAGTACTTTTAATTGTTTCACTGACAATCTTTATCAACTGTTAATACAAACGTACAAAAAATAAAAACCTGCATTACCCATCAGTCAATCTATTCAAATTTCCCACAATTCTGTTGTCTTTATATTAGCCGATTGTCTATTCATTAAACCACCTCTATTCCTAGATATCATCATTGCCTCTTTAATTTTATGTTTTTCACTACACCTTTCAATTTGAATATTTTTTATATCTCTATTATTAAATTTAAAACCATAATTACATGTTTTATTATGATCAAATATAATTGATGGAGTATTCATATTTACCAAAGATATATTTTTTTTTTCTGTACACGTTTATATAATGTCTTATGATCATTATTGATTTTTGTAATGTAGCTTTGGTTTTAACTTAACAAAATAAAGAATAATTAAGAAATTTATATTTTTTAAAATCTATAGATAATAATATTAAGAATTTTATTATTAAAATATTAAGATTTGTAAATGATCATATATATGTTAGGTTTAATGATTGCTTTTATAAAATGAATTATGGTTGGCCAATGGGTCTTCCAGTGGTATCACAGATTTGTAATTTTTTTATTTCTAGTTATGAGGTTAAGATATTGTCTCAGATAAAATATAAAGGAATTTAAAGTATATTGTAGATATGTTGATGATGTATTTATATGTGCACATAATGAAATAATAGTTAATTTGTTTAGTGAGTTAAATATGATTAATAATGTAAAATGGGTGTTAAATGAAGAGAAGGAAGATTCTATAAAGTTTTTAGATATATTTATTAAAAGAAATAATAATGTGTTTGATTATAATATGATTTTAAAGCCTGTGGAAATTAGGGGTTATATTCCATATAATTCTAAAGTTCATATGGGTCATAAATTAGCTGGTTTGAAGTCATTTTTGTTTAGAAATGATTATTTGTGCAAATTTATTAGTGATAAAATTGAAAATATTAATGTATATATTACTGATATGTTGAATGTTGGTTATGGAAGGAATATTATTTATAATACAATTACAAAATATAATCAAAATAAAAGTAATAATAAGAAAATATTAAATAAATTAAAAAGTGATAAATGGATTTCTATTCCTTTTATATCTAATCAACAAGCTAAATTAATTAATAAACTTTATAGTGGTTTGTGTAGAATTTCTTTTTTCTCTTCAAATAATATAAATGATATGATAAATAACTCTAAAGCCAAGATTTCTAAGTTTGATTTAAGTTCTGTTATATATATATATATGTTGGAATGTGGTTGTGGAATAAAATATATAGGGGAATCCAAATGTACATTACAAAAATGATATAATGATCATAAGACATTATATAAACGTGTACAGAAAGAAAATATATCTTTGGTAAATATGAATACTCCATCAATTATATTTGATCATAATAAAACATGTAATTATGGTTTTAAATTTAATAATAGAGATATAAAAATTATTCAAATTGAAAGGTGTAGTGAAAAACGTAAAATTAAAGAGGCAATGATGATATCTAGGAATAGAGGTGGTTTAATGAATAGACAATCGGCTAATATAAAGACAACAGAATTGTGGAAAATTTGAATGGATTGAATGATGGGTAATGCAAGGTTTTTATTTTTTGTACGTTTGTATTAACAGTTGATAAAGATTGTCAGTGAACAGAAAGTACTTCTGGTAAAGAATATATTATTTAATTTTGAATACTGTGTTAAATATATTTGTTTGAATTATTATTATATGATTTAAAAATATAGACATTTAATGGTTGTAGTTATATATATATATATATATATATATATATATATATATATATATATATATATATATATATATAGTTATATACATAGTCGGCCGGTCACAATATATATATAAATTTTGATCCTTCAAAAATTAAGACTGTTCTTCCACATATAAAGGGAGTAACTGATAAAATTGGTAATGTTTAAAAAAAAATATCCACACAGTTTATATTCAGTTTAAAAAAATTAATGAATTATTTCCATGTCCTAAAGATAAAATTCCTTTTGAGTCTCAGTGTATATGAAATTTCATCAAATTAAAAATCATGACATCAATTTTAATAAAACACATATTCTGGTAAAAATTGAACAATATAACCAGAGACTGCTAAAGGAAGCTTTAGAAATTTTTAAAAAGCCTAAGAACATAAATGAAAAGTGTGAATTAAAAAAAATTAACAATATTTAGAAAACTCTATTGGAGGATAAAATATTTTTTAAAACTTCACAACCAATAGAATTTAAGAATGAGGAAAAAATTTAAAAAAAATAATGATTTTAAATCTTATTCCACACATTGTTATACTTTGAGAAAGAAGAAGCTCTGAGATAAATACTTGTTATTATAACAAAATGTCAGCTACTTAGCTATTATATTTTTATTACATGGAAGCTCCTGGAAATAATACTATATATATATATATATATATATATATATATATATATATATATATATATATATATATATATATATATATTGCAATGGATGTTTAAGACACCATTACAAAAATTATAGTTTTATAGAGGTGAAGAAAATAAAATAAATTTTTATATAAGGTTTCATTTGTAAAACTTGATTAAAAGTTTTTTTTAAATGCTTATACAAATATATATATATATATGCGTGGGAATTATATTTTAATACCACAGTTATATTTGGTTTTTAATTTTAATTTTTTTTAAAAAAAAAGAAAACTAAGATTATTTTTTTTTTTGTTGTTAAATTTATGTAAAAGTAAAGTGTACAAATAGATTGCTTTTCAGATTTGGGGATTTAGATTGATAAGGCTAATTAAAAAGAAAGAAAACAAAAGAAAAGAATTTTTCATTAGTTAATTCCTAGATCTGTAAAGAGCAATTTATTTCATTAATTAGATAACTATTGTTATCTAGATCAAGAATTTTTAAATTTTAATTAAAAAGAAAAAGTTTGGTAATTGGTTTAAGAGATGATTCAAATATAACAGGCTGAATCAGGCCATTGGATTATCTTTGACTAGCTTTCAATACTTGCATCAGCTAGTATACTTGCACCAGCACAAAGAGACAAACACCAATTCTGACAGGAGAATTGCACGATTCCTGCCAAAATACTTGGAAAGAACGATTCCTGCATATTCCGAAAGCTGATCCAGTAATTATTCTATCTAGAATGAACATTAAACCTACAGCAAGAATATTTTCTTTACCATGATGTGCTAAGCTTCTCACCAGGACAGGTTCGGACATCCTGTGTCTCCATTAACTGCTTACAATGCCATAAGAACCAGCTCCAAAGAAACCACTAACCAACTCACCCAAGCCTACCATCAGTGAATCCAGAGCAACGGACTAACCTAAGAAGTCTATTGCAATAGCATTGAAATAAATTATTAAGGTACCTTACATTTTTGCAATTTAAATAATGTTGTCTTAGATTTGTTCTCTTTTGTTTTTAAATATAAATGTTTTTCAAGTTGTATCTTATGTATTTCGATTTCTGTGTGCTTGATATTTTTTTTAACGAGTGCTAGTTTCAAACCTATTACTGTCTGTCCTATTTAAGTCTTAGTACATAAGATAGTAGTTTATTTATAATCTCACATCCCTTTTATTATAGAAAGCTGTCTGGATATTACAGACTATTTTAATTGACTTATGGCTCGTGACCCATTTTATTATTAGTTCTACTTATGTCATGAAACTTTATTTATAATAGACTATTAAGAAATATAATAGTTCTTAGTTTTATTTCTTCAAGCTTCCAATTCGTTTATTAGGGGCACGTACGATCGTTTTGACCCTCTCAATAGGTAGATCATGAGCTCCTAGCCTGTCTCACTCAGGGGGAGGTCAATCGATTGAAAGTAATAACTTTCAACACTCTTTTTATTATTATTAATGTTTTGGAAGCTACTTTCTTATTTCTTAGACTATTAAGAAATATAATAGTTCTTGGTTTTATTTCTTCAAGCTTCCACTTCATTTATTAGGGGCACGTATGATCGTTTTAACCCTCTCAATAGGTAGATCGTGAGCTCCTAGCCTGTCTCACTCAGAGGGAGGTCAATCGATTGAAAGTAATAACTTTCAACCCTCTTTTATTATTATTAATGTTTTGGAAGCTACCTTCGTATTTCTTCTGTTTCAACATAAATCTCTTTTCCTAACTATGGGTTATAAGCAGGAAGCTAACCTCCCTTGTCTGGCGTGAGATCACTGTATACTTACTAATACTTCTGCTACTTCCAGTATTTTGCACTCTTTCATGCACAGGAAATCGCTCTCAAAGCCATATAAATATTTTAGTTCAATTTTGACGAATGTACATGTAATACATATTTTAAGTGTGCTTTAACGATTATTATTTAGATTTATGTTTATTTAATCATACTTTTAATAAAATTATTTTATTCATTTACTTAGTTGATTTTGTTTTCTGTTGCTACTTTTCCAACTCACTGAACAAAACATAGATATCATTTGCTTGATTGAGCTAGTCTGGCGCATTCGATTTGCATATCCTGTAACCCCTTAAAAATAAATGTCTAGTTCCAAATTTCAGACTAGTGGCGCCCTGGTGGTCAGTTTATGTGAGTCTAAAGCTTTTGTCCAGTATAATATATATATATTGTACAAAAGTACATTGATATTAAAGTAATTGTATGAATCACATGTTTTAAAAATGGAAAAATTTAATATTAAGAAAATAAAATGTAAAAACTAAAGAGCAGGGTGGGGGAAGGGAGAATTTGTATTAAATAAAATAAACTGTAAATGCTGTTTAAAATAATAAGCTGCTTAAAATAATGATTTTTTTTGTTTAAAATAAAAAAAAAAGTCTTGTAATAAATAAATGATTTAATATTCTTTAAATGAATTTTTAATAGAATAATAAAGAGATTTCATTTTATCTTATAATAAAATAAATAAATATATGTGCATGTGTCTATGTAATTTTTAATAAAAAGCAGACACAGAAGCTTATTTTATTTCACGAGACGAAGAATGCTGCTGCTAAATAAAGTTTTCCATTGTTTAAAACAGTATAAATACATCAACATTTTATCATTCTTGGTCTGATTTTCTCATTTTAATAAAATATTTTTTGAAGTAATATTTCCAAAAAATGTTGCATTGTTAAAACCAATGTATTTGCAGTTCACCAAAAGCCGCTCTCTATGCATCTAAGATCTGCAATTAGTTCGGAAAGTAATCATGTTGAAATAAACTAAATGGACAGAGTAGTGCGGGAATGCCAAACCAACCATGAAAATCATACCAAGTCATAGGATCTACAGAAGAATCATTTTACCAGTCATCGATGAGTTAAGAAATAATTCCATTATGCTGTTTCTGTCATATTTTAAAACCTAGGTAATTATTTGACTTTGATATCTAAACATTCCTGATTCTTTTTAAAATAAAGAGAGACTTTATTAAAAGAACTTTGAACTTTTTGAATTAAACTTAAAAAAAGAATAAACTTTAAACTTCAAAAGATAATCTTTGCAATAATAAAATAAGTAAAAGCAGCTTCTATTAAATAATATTTTTGAAACAATGGCATGCATGTATGTGTGATTTGATTTTTTTTAAACTTAAAAAAAAAGATAAAATAAAATATGAAGTAATATGTATAATTTATTTTCTAAAATAATATATTAAAATGCTTATTTTAATCTTTAAATAAAGAAGTGTGTGTGTCTCATTATAAGATAAAATGATTAATTTATTTTAAATAAAAAACAAACACTTAAATTATTTTTCTTAAAGTATTTATGTTTATTTCTGATATGTGTGGGTAAGTATAAATATTTATTTTCTTAATAAGAGTAGGAGGGAAAAATTCTAATCATTAATAATAGTATTTCAGAAAAGATTTGCTAAGTTAAATCTATAAATGTTTAGTATTCATTATAATGTTGTTATTACTAGTTTTAAAGGATTGAAGTATTATTTTGAATGGTTCAAGGAAAATTATTTTAGTTTTGTTAAAAAAATAGTAGTAGCTTAAAAGAGGCAGTGTTTAAAATAAACCTTTTGTTTTGTCTATTAGTGGGTGGTTGGAAGCAAATGAGCTAGCAGGGATTTTCAGGTACCAAATTATGCTGATCAGATGGACATGCTAATTCTAATATAATTATCTGGCACCTAAGGGATTTTTCTTTCTTCTTTTAAAAATAAAAATAAAGTGTTTATTTGATCAGTGTATATTTGGTAGTCGATGGTTGAATGTTATTGATAGTTCACTATTGATAATAGTTGACACTTTACCTGAGAACCAACCATTTTCTGAAAAAGAAATTTAGGAGGACAAAATATAATAAAATATTAGTTAATATTTTATTTGTCGATGCTTGGTGTTTGTTGTTTCCCATAAGTTTAAGTAGAAAATTTTAAATTGTAATTTTTATATCGTTAAGAGACTTGAAGGTAGTAAGTGTTAAATAAATAAAAGTAGTAGTTAGTAGTCATTTTCATTATTTGTTGTTCAGAGGAGGTTGGTTTATTTGGCGCCCAATGTGAGGCAAAACTTCATTTGGTGCATTGATTTGGCGCGAAACTGGTTTATGTAGTATGTCAATGTGGCTTGAGAATTAGACATTTTGAATGGAAGAACTGATGGAAGTTGAGTTTGGAGGGGCATACGGCACATTAACGTAGTTAGTTGGATGTTTATTAGGCACAGTAACATGGCCCAAAAGTTGTCGTTTTAGGTGGAGAAACTGATAGAAGTTGTAGTTTGGAATGAAAAAAGTAATATAGGGAGATAGCAATAATCTTCCTCACTAAATAATCATCAACAAATATAAAAAGGAGAAAGAGGGAATCAGCATAGAATAAAACAAGTAGGTTTTTTATAATTACAAGTATCATCACCAGTATTGAACATGAATAAGAAAACACACAATAATCTTTTGTTATTAAATTTACAAGAGGTTTAATACCAAAGTGAAGGTATTTAACTATGACAAACTTAGAAAACTCTCATAAAAGCAATTAACCATATTATTATTGCAGAGAAATATCTGAGTGCTAAAATAATTATAAGAAAAAGATGCTGAGATTTTGATACAAGCTGATTATCATTAGTGCTCTGACCAAGTGGTGCCATAAGAGTGTGGGCCATCTATAAAAAAGTTTACAATATGTATAAATAAACTGCAGTGAATGCATTTTAAGTGTGATTATTATCTTTGTGCCAACCAGAGAACTATCTGGATAGCTGAACACAAACATATACCCCGACATCATTAACTGTTATTGTTCATGAACTAGTACAGGATTACAAGTAATCAAAGGATAATGATGGTGAACAAGAGACAATAAATGTCTATGCTGAATCTACTTTAATGTAAGTAGTTTTACTGGAATAAGCTACAACTATAAGCAAAATGCTATGATAAAATTAATATAAAAAATTTAAATTTAAAATTAACTACAAATGAATATGAACAATGAGCATGAGAAATCAACACGAACACTATAAATTAATATAAGTTCACCAACATTACTGACAAGAAATAATCATTCATCATTATGAATGATCAACAATAAAAATAAATCAACAATGAATCTCATGACCGGATTTAAAAGGGGGTCTCCTATAGACCAGACTAGTTATTTAGCCCTCGCTAGTTTGGGACAGATTATTTAAATATTAACTTGGTTGCACAACCTTAAGTGCTAATCCATAAGAATATAACAATTAAAAAATAATGCTGGGATACTAAAACATGCAGATCATCATTAAATGCTGTGATCATTTAGTACCATTAATGTACTGGCCAACTATAAACTTAATTTCTAATAAATACTAAATTAAATAAAATATAGTGCATAAACTTTAACTGATATCCCCTTTGTGTTAATCCAGGATCATTCCTTTTATATAATCCACCATTATGCACAAATCTAGCTCAGGAACAAACAGTTTTATAACTGTTATTGTGAACAAAAGATATAATACAACATATAATATTCTAAAACAAATTCTATGATTAAGTAAATTTACTGGAATAACTTTAACAATGAAGTATTAATTTATTAATAACAATAAAAATGAAATTAAAGTCTGCAGTGTGCAGATATACATAAAAATTAAGCCTTCTCATTCCATAATTCCATTATAATTTACAAATATGTTTCAATGGGTTTGCATAAAGTATAGTTATATAAGCACTCAGATATGTGATATAATAATTCATGAATATACTTAAATTAGCATATAATAAAAAATATGAATAATTTTAACATATATGTATCTACCTGACACACATCTATATAAGCACACAAATGAGCCATCACAAATGGGAATTGTCATCTAATAATAATAATTCTATCCCATTTTAATGATACATAAATAATGATTGTTTTCACATTTACTGATATTTATATTATATATTTTAATTTGTCAAAAGAATAAACTTATTAGAACATTATATTTTTCACAATTAATTCCATGTTGAAAATATATATATTGTGAAAGTATGTAAAACTATCACATAAATATATATGATTAGTATATACATTATATTTTTATAGTTGTCTTAATAAAATTAAGACAATATTAAAAATAATTATTTTTTATTCATTTATATAAAACTATTGTTTAAACTAATAAATTCATTAACCAAGATGTTAACATAGGGATAACCTTAAGGTCAAGTTGCAGCCCAGAAACTAATAAAAAGGGAATGAAATTAAATTCAATTATTGATTACTAATGTAATTAACAATTATAGAATGTAAAAAATTCATGAAAACCAAATGATATATGCAGTACATACTACTGCAAGTTGATTGTATTATAAATACTGAATTACATAATTTATTAAGGAATTCTATCTTTTACTGATGTACTAGACACTATGTACAATAATTTTACTGTGTTCACATATAGAATACTTTTAAAAGATAGATTGATAATTTGAACAATTTGCTTATTGATAAAAGTTTTATTAGAAAACAAATTCTAATATCACTCAAATAGAAGAGTAAATAAATTACTCCTTACTAATATTATTGGTATTTTAAAATGAAATTATATATTTTATTAATTAGAAAATCTTATAAAATTGTTATAATTTGGAATTCTGAAATAGATAACTTTCTTTAGAAACATTTATTTACTTAAACCAAAATTAATTTAAGAAGATTTAGAAAAATGCATTGTAAGAAAACACCATTTGTCATAAGATATAATGCTATAGTTTTAATCAAAAATAAATGTAATTACTTATTCCTACTGAAATACTTAAAGTTATATAAATTTCATCTACACAATTTAAATGAAACTCCCATGAAATCATTTGTGCAAGAAAATGTTAACATCATGCAAGGAGAATATCTTGGAACAACTCAATATCTTGATTGTTTCTGTGATGATGAATGACCAAGGAATGAAAACTTTATTTTTAATGAACATTACTTCACAAATATGGAAATGAATAGAACAATAATATGAACTTTTATTAGAAATATTATCTTCATGAATCGTCATTTAAAAATATTTAATTTTATTTCATTTGTTACTAAAATCTGTTTGCCATTGGAATAACTCATTTAAAAAAGACTAAATGATGAAGAATAGAAATTCATGAAGTCAATTTTTTTTTTAATATGTAATAAAATTTAGGTATTCTATGAAAGCATCTTGAGTGAGGTATGAACTCAGATATGAACTGAGGTATAAAAATAAACTTAATATGAAGTTAAGATTTTACTGTTCTTTATATTGGATTTATTCATGACATGCAGAACTTTGTTGTTACTAATGTAATTAATATAATAATGTTTGTTTCTTGTTAGTTGTGTAAATGACTAATATCTTGTATGAAAGATTTCATGTATTTGTTTAATGATGACTATGCATAGGAATGGTCTCATGAAATTGGAATTCTCTCATACAGATTGCATAATATAATATTACTATTTGTTTGTAGATGAATTAAATCAAGATTATCTAGTTTAGCATTTTTTATAATTCTTTTTGTGAATTGCAAAAATTTGTTTATTATGTTATAAGTTATTAAAATCTGTTCATGTTATGAGATACATATCTACTATATGAATATGAAAAGGTATTAATTATTTAATATTATAAAATAGTAGAGATGTGAATACAACACTTATGATAATTTTTTTTTGTTATATTAACCCTTTAACTGTCCAATTGTTCATTCGCTGCAGGTGGTATCACTCAAAGCTTTTAATTAGCCGATGCACAAAATAATGTATCAATTTTTCAAAAGTTATTGACCGTTTTTTTAAATATATTCACTTTAGTTTCGTTTTTAAAAAGTATATTAGTAATTTCTCACATTATAAAAATAAACGAAAGTTTGTTCAAAAATAAATTTTGATTTTTAATTTTAAAAATATTTGTTACGGTTGACATGAAAAGAAACGGCAATCATAATTTCACGTTATGATTTTTTTTTCCCGACTTTGCAATAAATAAATAATTCTTGCTAAAATCGTAACTATTTTTGTAAAATAATATTTATTTTTGACATATTATATGAAAATAATTTGTATTTTATTTGTATTTCATCAAAAAATATTTTTAAAATGCTCTAAAACATTCGTTTATCATTTTCAAAATAAAACAAAAGCGTTAAGTAAATTTTTAATTTTTGGCAGCCATATAAAAATTTTAACAGCCAATAAGATTCAAGAAAAGATGATGAGAAGGCGGAGCTTTTCCATTTTCTTTTGTTTACAAAATTTCAACAGCCAATAAGATTCAAGAAAAGATGTGAAAAGGCAGTGCTTAGTTTTTGTTTGACATAAATCATCAATTAATTGATTTTTTACTTGTAAAATAATTCAATAGATGGCAGTATATTATAAAACTTTTTGCGTTCTAAAAAATGACGTTAAAACCGTAAACGTAGTCCAAAAACTAAGCAATTTACAGCGATGTCAAATTTACTCGATTAAAACGAATATGTATCAAAAAGTGCCTCGATTAAGAACGAGTCAAACAGTTAAAAGGTTAAATAAATTTGAATTGTTATTATTTATAAATTATTGTCAAAGGTTTTTTATTTAGTTTTGGAAAAAAAATCTCCTTTTTTTTTTCTTTTTTTCCAGGAGGAAAATGTTTTTTTTTTTTATTTTTTTTTTTTTTTAATTTTTTTTTAAATTGTAAAAGAAGCTTTTTATGAAACATGGTTGAAATTCAAGTTATATATATATATTGTAGCCCTTGGATTTGTCCAAGGCTCCATTTTTTTTTAAGTTAGCTATGAAAGAGAAGGTTCTATCCAAATTTTCCTCATAATATATGTATTTTTTTTTTTGTGTGTAATAAGAAAATTTAAGCCAAGACCGAGTTTGAACCCATATTTATAAGGGATTGCGTATGTTTGACTAGTAAGCAATCTAAAAATTTATTGTTAATGTGTTTATAACCAGAGGATTATTTTATTGTAATTTATGGGTTAAATTGATATTAAAGAAATATATTAGAAAAAGCAAGATTTATATATTTGTTGATAGGTTAACTGAGAAGAGGAAGATGTGTGACTATTGAAAACTACATTAGGATAGTGATGATGAATAGTCATTATTTTATGCTAGGTTAGAAATAAATAATTTATGGAAGTAAATAAATAATAATAATATAGGTAGAATAGTTGTAATAAATAAAGATTAAGGCATTAAAAATCTAAATTTAAAGAAAAGTATATACCTGCGATGTGTGTGTATATATAATTTAATTGTAGATCTTGATGGTACAATGTAAAATTAATAATCATTTCTTACATGATGTAAAGCAATTTTAAATAAGAAATTAAAATCTTTTAAATAAGTTTAATATTAGCAGTCAAATTTAATGTTAAGTCTGAGTTTGAAACAGCTGCAATATATTGTGTTTCACTATTAAAGGGAAAAGTAAAGATTATTTTAGTGGGTATTATCTTACTCAGTTAATTATCATTCCTTAAAAGACACAGATCCTACTAAGGAATTTAAAGGGACCATTAATTTAGGCCATTAACGATGAATGGTCAAGTCTGGGGTCTGTCAAAGTGTCAAAAATTAATTGGCAATTATATGTTAGATTGTAAAATTAATCTGTCTATTTGACATGAAATTTATGCCTGGTTTTTCTGAAGGGGCAACTGGTTGAATTTATTGAA
The DNA here is from genome assembly GCA_028023455.1 of Epiperipatus broadwayi. Taxonomy (NCBI): domain Eukaryota; kingdom Metazoa; phylum Onychophora; class Udeonychophora; order Euonychophora; family Peripatidae; genus Epiperipatus; species Epiperipatus broadwayi. Next base: position 21,357 of record JAQFVV010014453.1, read on the forward strand.
GGGGAAATGTCAATTAATTATAGAGATAAAGGACGTCTCTATAAAAGCTGTGTTAAAAAAAAAAGAAAAGGATGGCTGGTATTTTAAAAAACTTATCTGTAGCAGTTTTCCTTGATTGACTAAGAGAAAACTGTGTTATAAAATTGAAAATCATATTTATTGTACTTTGTTGTCTCTTCAGAATAATTGAGCTAAATATAACAATGTATAGTGAGTAAAATTTAGGTGGGCACACACACTTGGAACCTTCCAGAAGTTGGCTATTCAGCAGATGGTAACAAAAATTTAAACTACAGAAGTTAAAATTTGAGTTTAATATCATTTCTATATATGCAAATAGTAAAATTTAAAACTCAAAAGTTTTAAAGCATATATAAGTCAATTTAAATCTACAAAATGAAATTAAAATTGGAAAAGGACAATCAAAAACAGACTGATATTGTGAAAAAGTTAAATGAAGGCTATTTAACTGAAACTTGCAGAAAATTACAAAGTTTAAAGGTAATCTACTTAGATATGGAAATGAGGAACTCATTCAGCAAAATAGAAACTGTATATATGAGAGAAAAGGAATCGAACTCTATCAAAAGAACTTTTTACAACAAGGACTTTATATGAGCTCATAAACCGATCAAAAGGAAAATAAAAAAGGAGAAATTAGGAACCTGGAAGAACACCTGCTAAAAGACTGCTATAAGTATAATTTTTATTATTATTATTATTATTCGCTCTTTATGTGTGTAGGACATTTAATATATATATAAAAAAAAAAACGAATTTCTTTCTTTGTAGTGTATATCACGTATAGCATTTTTTTTTTTTGAAAAAAAAAAAAAAAAAAATTAATTCATGTAATCACTATTGCATTATTTTGGGGGTAGAAATTGTTTTCATATGATTTTATATATGTTTATTTAAATGCTTTCGCTATTGTGGTTATTTGGGGTAGAACTGATATGCCTTATTTAAAATGCTTTACAAACAATTTTTTTTTTCCCTCAATTTAAAAAAAAAAAAAAAAACAATTAAGAGATATGGTTATTAGCATCAGAAGTTATTATCGAATGATTAGATTTATAAATGAATTGCTTGTTTATTGAGTATCATCATCATTTTTATTTTTTTATAAAAGTGCCTGGAAATAGTTTTGAGAATTTTGTGCGCATTTCTTATTGCTTATTATTATTGTTATCATAGATTTAAGGCCAGAAACAAGCTGATTTATGCTTGGAAAATTTATGGGCTCATGTTCCAGTACACTAATTTGCAAGAATATTAAAGTTGTGAAAGTTTTACTTGTATAATTTGATGTTTCGACCTGTATGTGTGTGGATAGACAAAGATCTCCACAAATTCAGTGAAGTTTAACTCACTGAGATATATGCTATATTCAGAAAGTATTTGAACCCAGTGGAAGAGTTTTCCCACTTAAGTATGCTCTACACCGTAAGAAGGTTTCTTATTTTGATGGCCAGAGGTATTTGGTATACCTATGTTTTTATATGACTAGTGATAAAAATCCTAGCATATCTCAATCTTAGTGAAAAGGTTCTCTCTTATTCAGGTCACTGCCTGCCTCATATTAATATTTGATATTCCTTACGTGTGTATGAGAGGATAGCCATGATGAGCATTATTATAAGTATTGGATACCAGGTCGCAAACTCAATTTAATGTCTGAATGAATGCAGATAATGTATGTGCAATTGGTGTATTTGAATATTGTTTTTGTAGATTTGATTTAGCATACGAGCCAAAAATAATTAAGTTAATAACTGTTAAGGGTTAAATAAAACTTACGAATGATTGGGCATAAGCAATGTGTATATAAATGTATTTAATAAATATTTACATGGCCAGCTGAGAACTTCGCTGGAAAGGTAGTATTGTTAAAATATTATTATGTTATAAGAACATGAACATAGAGAGTGCACTATGATGATGTTTGATCTTAATGCCAATTTATTTGCAATAACTTAGTCTCACTATTATTAAGATATCTCTGTTGTAAAGATTAGGACCAAAGAATATTTAATCAGGATGATCGGATAAGATCAAGAAATTTGCAAGGGAATATCAACTTTAGATTTATTAAAGTAAATTATTGAATTTAATTAGGGGAAAAATCGATTATGTATTTTCTACAATATATCTGTAATACAAAGAGAAAGCATTGAAAACGGGAAGAAATTGGGATTTACTATATTTAAGGTAAAAAGAAAGTGTAGATATAATGTAATGTATATGTTTTTGTATTGATTGAATTATAGTTTGTCAAATAAAATTTGTTATTTGTTTTAAATAAAATTTGCGTGTGTCTCCATGTTTTTGTGGGTTATTATTATCTAGATATTTCCAATCCAATCATACATCAATATAATATTATTAATATTTGAATTATTATGTACGTAATTAATATTTAGTAAAACTATTTAAAAGGTTAATTTTAAATGCATAAAATTACCAAATAATTTAATATTGTTGAAATATAAATCGTGAATAGAGATAGTATTGTGTGATAGCGAGTGCAGGGGGTGGGCATAAAATCCTTTCCTTATCCATTGTATTCAAACCTCTCCAGACGCATTTTATTTTATATAATTTTGTTATAATTGCGACTATGTTTTATGATGTGTTTATAAAGATTTAATAAGCTTAAAATATTCCAGCTTTAATGTAAATTGATATTAAACTGCATTAAAGACAACTGAGATCACCTTGGAGGCGATCAAGAGAGGAATGTTTATCACCAATAACCTATCGCAGCTTATTCGATTTCCACACCTAATTATTCGAAAAACCCTGAGAAGAAATTATAATGAGAGGAAATGAGATAGTAAAGGAAAATAGAAATGTAAAATTTAATAATAAAATAAGTAGTAATGTAATAGACATATGGATGTGAAATTGTTGGAGGAGTGGATCAGTAAGGTGGAGATGAATATAGAACTTTATAATTAGAATAAAATTTAATTGTAGCTTTAATCATAGTGAATGGGGAATGTGCTGAGAATAACCTGGAATTCTTAAAGATATTAATATTGTCAATTTTAATGCGTTCTCAGTGTTCTCTAAATCGATTGTGTATTAACCCATTCATGAAATATTATTACTAAGAGTATTGAATTGAGATTTAACCTTTATATTTTATGAGAACTGCAATTTGGCGCCCTGGCAATTAAGCTTATAGATGTTCTGTATCATCATCATCATCTCAGTAGGCCTCAGAAATAGTGTCAGCGGGGAATGATGAAGTATCCATCGATCCATTCTTAAGATGTTGTAATTGGCATGCAATTTATCTGCAAATGTGTAAATGCCATATAGTTTGAATATAGTATAATTAATCCATAACGTGGATGTGCGATCATTTGAATAAAATTCTCATTGGTTATAATAAAGTTATAATTAGCGTAAACTATCCAATAATATATATGATTTGTAAGCTCTCCCAATCGTTTAGTTATATTTGAAATTCATTGTGGATGATCGATTGAGAGATTGCAAATTGTGTTTCATGTTACTTTATTAAGTTTTTATAAAGTTAACAAAATAAAGAATAACTTTTTATTTGTTTGAATTGATTTTATTTGGTTACAATTGGCCTGTAACGCGGTCGCACGAAGGAGGTTATATTTGGTTTATACGTATGAAATATATTAGTCTATGCATTATATTTGAGAAATTATTAGATTAAATCTATACTTAGAAATTATTTGATCTATACTTAGCATACCAGAATAGATATAATTGATGCATTGCATATTTAATTGATACTTAAGAAATGCATCTGTCGTTAATTTATATATTTAAGAAATGTTCATCATCTTTCAAAAAACCAATAATAAACTTCTGAATTTGCATTTAGTTAGAAAAATGTTTCTATTATATTTAGTTAGAATATATATATATAACTTATTAATCAATGTCTGTATTCCAATTATAATAAAATATATATAATTATTCAAAACAATACAATAATTAATACAGTAAAACAATATTTAAAAAAACAAATATATACCAATTTAATAGAAGTACTTTCAACTATCTATGTAGTCGTTGTCAACTAGATTCAAATTGTATTAGAAAAAACCGTTACAAATGTAAACAAAAAGTAATACGTCATACATCAATTTTCCCACAATTCATTAATTTTTATATTGGCGTTTATTATTATTTCTTTCAATACACAGAATCTTAACTTTATTAAAATCAAAATCAAAACCATAATTACATGTTACATTATGATCAAAAAATACTGATGGTGATACATCATCATTTCTAACATTCTCTTGTCTTGATTTTTGCACTCGTTTATATAACAACAAATGCTCCTTTGATCTTTTCTCCAATGTACATCGAGATTCCCCAATATATGCCTTTCCACAAACACATAGCCATTTATATATTGCACAACTTTGATTTAAAATACTACACCTATTTTTTGAATTATTTATTAATCTATTTAAATTAGGAGTAGTATAAAATGCAACTTGACATATATTTTTATATATCTGTTTTATAAATTTCATTTGTTCATTACAAATAAATGGTATTGATATCCTCCAAGTATATTTTATCTTATCAATATCTATAGCATCTAAAATATTTCTATTATTATTAAAATTAGTAACAATATTATAAATTAATTTATGATCATATCCAACATTTAACAAATCCATAATTTATTACAGGTATGTTGATGATGTTTTTGTTTGTGGAAGTTTAGATATTATAAGTGTATTATTCAATGAATTAAATAGTTTAGAAGGTTTAAAATGGAGTAAATCTTTTGAAGAAAAAATGTCAATTCAGTATTTAGATATTAAAGTTACTCCTAATAAAAATAAATTAGATTATTGTATGGTAATAAAAGATATTGAAAAAAGAGGATATATTCCTTGGTATTCAAATGTGCCAATAGCACATAAATTATCCGGTTTAAAATCATTTTTATTTAGGAATAATAAATTATGTAAATATAGTTCTGATAAAATAAGTAACATAAATGTATTTACTATGGATTTGTTAAATGTTGGATATGATCATAAATTAATTTATAATATTGTTACTAAGTTTAATAATAATAGAAATATTTTAGATGCTATAGATATTGATAAGATAAAATATACTTGGATATCAATACCATTTATTTGTAATGAACAAGTGAAATTTATAAAACAGATATATAAAAATATATGTCAAGTTGCATTTTGTACTACTCCTAATTTAAATAGATTAATAAATAATTCAAAAAATAGGTGTAGTATTTTAAATCAAAGTTGTGTAATATATAAATGGCTATGTGTTTGTGGAAAGGCATATATTGGGGAATCTCGATGTACATTGGAGAAAAGATCAAAGGAGCATTTGTTGTTATATAAACGAGTGCAAAAATCAAGACAAGAGAATGTTAGAAATGATGATGTATCACCATCAGTATTTTTTGATCATAATGTAACATGTAATTATGGTTTTGATTTTGATTTTAATAAAGTTAAGATTTTGTGTATTGAAAGAAATAATAATAAACGCAAAATTAAAGAAGCTATGTTAATAAAAAATGAAAAGCAACAGTTGATAAACAGACAGGCCGCCAATATAAAAATTAATGAATTGTGGGAAAATTGATGTATGACGTATTGCTTTTTGTTTACATTTGTAACGGTTTTTTCTAATACAATTTGAATCTAGTTGACAACGACTACATAGATAGTTGAAAGTACTTCTATTAAATTGGTATATATTTGTTTTTTTAAAATATTGTTTTACTGTATTAATTATTGTATTGTTTTGAATAATTATATATATATATATATAATGCTTTATATCACCATTAAACGAGTAAATACAGATACAGAAAATGATAAATACTTCCACTTAGCATTTGGTCAGAGTAGTCCACTAGCTTATCTAGTTCTTTTTGGTTGTAATGAAGATTATTTTGAGTGACCAAAGCAGGAGGAGGGGAATAATAATCCATCTATTTATTAATTGTAAGGTATTTATTAAATAGATTGATTTTATCTAATAAAGACATTTTTTATATTTCAAAATGATCTGTTTAATAAATGACAATAAATAATTCAATTGATTAATATTTGCACCTGTCACTTTCATCATTCCAGATAATCTTTTTTATATCCAAAGACAACTAAGTAAGAAAATGGAGTGTTTCTTTCTACATGTACTGTTGATTGCTAAGTGAAAATGTGTCTCATTTACTATAACAACTCTTAAAAAATAATGATATAAAATCTTATATAGACATATAATTAGAAGGGGGTTAAAATCTGATTGTAAAGCTTACTATAGCTATCCAATCCATCTTAATACTTACCAAAATAATTAAGTACAACTTCATAGTGTTGATATGTTTAATATGAGTTACCTTTTCAATAATTCTTCACCCTAAAAAACATTATAATGAAAAATCAATGTGGCTAGCAAAAGATCTTATCAAAAACAAAGTTTATTTACTTTTTATGATTTAAATTTTACATAAATTTAAATGAAATTTTAGTGACAAATACCAAAATACAATGCCCATATGTGTTTACCAAATATTTTTATCACAATTAAAAACTGCAAATAAATTCTTTTTTTTTGATTTTTCATAATTTTTGGAAATAAATAATTTGCTATCAATAGTTAAAAAAAATTAATGACAGTATATTTTCTCTTACATGAAGTTAGGGGTTAGTTTATTTTATTGAAAAAAAAAAACCTCTTATAATAGTCACTGTTAATAATGGATTGTCGAGAGATTTAATTACAAAGTCTTAAAAACTAGTTAGATTTGAATATGTATATTTTAAAGATATTAATCTAATAATGTTTTACTGAAGGTTTGTTATGATAGTATTTAGTTGTATGTATATATTAGACTATTTCCACCATCTAATATTGAATATTGAATGTCTTTAAAAATTTTTTACATTATTTAAATTTTCAAAGTATGTTCTACTGTTAGTAATAGCACATAGGTTAGAATATGCTCAATGTTTAGATAGGTATTATTCTTTTTTCTTCAATTTTGCTGGCCTGACCAGTGATAGTACTAGCATGGAAATAGAATCTGGACCCTTAAATTATATTGAATGAAATAGCAGGAAAAATTAAGTGTTTCTATAAAGTTGGGAAGAGAAAAACAAAGCACAGAGAGATCGCAACATGAGTTTGTTTGGAGGGGGGGTGCTGTATTTTTGTAAAAACATTATACAAGTTTGTGCATTGCAGAAAAAGTAAAAAATATTAGAGAAAAATATTTAGATTATGAAGTGATAAATGGTAAATTTAATTAAAGAATGCACGTTAACTGTGATCGATAAATTCCAAGAAATATTTGCTGATTAGAAATATTTCTCGATAAAGACTAATTACTGTCTTGCATTGGTGGTCGAGAGGTCAGCGCGACTGCCTTGCACTTGCAGGCAGTTGCCCGGGTTGTGGGTTCGCGTCCTGGCCGATGCTATGACACTTAAAAAAAAAAAAAAGACTAATTACTGTTTGAATTGTATTAATTAAAAAATTGTAAACTATCTTATCAAGATCATTTAGATGAATCTGAACAAGAATTAAGATAATCAGAAATGTAACATTAATTGAAAGACAGATTTGAAGTTAAGATTAAAATTAGAAATAACGATAAGAAATTAAAACAATAGGTCAGAAAAAAAGTATATAAAGTCACTCTCTCTATTGTTATTCAGTTGGGACTGCAATTTTCTAGATCATTTCATCAGTTTGGATTATTATTATTCAGTTCATACAAAAATGCAGAGTAAACAACAAAGTGTTTGGTTCATTTTTCCAGTTCATTTTACAGAGAAATTTAAGTGATAGTAGCTTCAGTAATGTGCTTGAAAATGTGTTCATGGGCAGCAGCTGAATAGGCCCAAAGAGATTGGGAAACTGGAGCCAGAGGTAACTGTCTGGATAGTAGCTAGATGTGAAGAGTTTATTTTCCAGTGGATTTCAAGTGAAGTTACCAAGAGACAGTTGCAGAGATGAAAGCTGAAAGGAGCTCAAAATGATAGTCACAGTCTATATGAAGAAGCCAGATGTGTTTGTATGCAGCTGAACTGGTCTGGGGCCACAGTGTTTGGGAAACCGAGGCCCATGGTTACCATCATTGAAGCAGCCAGTTTTAAGGTGCATCAAGGGAAATGAAGAATAAGAAATTGTAGAGATATTTGTGCTACCAGGGTAGGAGACTATTCCCTATTCTGATTGTATATTATTTTGTTTGTTGGTTATTTACATCTGTGAATTTTGGATTTAATGATTGTATTATTGCTGTCATTTTTTTTAAACATAACCAATTGGGAAATTGAAATGGAGAAACATCATTCATGTCTTAAGATGATAAGCAATGAAAACCTAATTGTCTTCAGAACTGTGATAACGACTTTCTGAATTGATTTTAAAATCGGAATAAACAGACTTATTATTTCTCTTAAAAATCAAAACACCTACCATAAGTAGATCAACGTCATTGGAAAAGGATGTGATCTCACATGTTGAGTTATTTTGGAAATATAATTTGTTGTGAATTAATTTTATATCACAGAATGAAATTTGAAAGATTAAAAGAATGAAGGTATTTTATAAAATGAATTCTATTAATAGAATCTATAATAAATGTGCATATCGGTAAATTGGAGTTAGACCATTAAGCATCACATGATCACTATTCTTTTTGCTACACAAGCTGTTTACTCGGAGGCAAAGCTCTCCATATAGTAGCACTACTCAATTCAAGCATCCATTGATTAATCTGGATTGCATTGATGTGGAGCTGCTATTCCTCTGTATAAATTGAAGTTAGAGTATTCATAAACTTTAATGGGTAATGATGATTTAGTAATTTTTTTTTGTTATGTTTGTGAAATATTTTAATCTTATTGTATGCGCTAATATTTTTCAATGTTCTTGTCAGTATGAAGACCTGGTAATATGGTTTAAATATTAATTGATATAATATGTTTGCATGTTTATTGTATTATAGATAGGTTATTGTTATTATAATTATTAGATTAATATTATTAAACTCTTATTGATTATGAGATGCTCTTCTCTTATAGATTTTATATATACTTATATAACAGTAATGGTATTACATTTTAAATATGTTTATTTAAATAAATAATGCTTATGATGTATCTGTAATAGTAAGGTTAGAAGATAATAAATAAAGAATAAATTCTTGGAGAAAGCTTGAGTGTAGAATTTTGTAAGACCTTAATGTTATAAAATGTTGACCATTTTCACTTTATATATATATATTGTAACAGAATATAATATTCCGTTACATTATTTTAAAATGAAAATAAAAAGATCGTAAATAAAAATTGATTTATTAAAAAGAAAAAACTTAAAAACTGAAAATTAAAAGTTGTTTAATATATATATATTGTCACGCAGATGGAAAACTTAAACTATTTTAAGAAAAAGTATTTGAAAGTATTTTTTTTTTGTAAAAAAGTAAAAATATAAAGATTGATATTTTAAAAATAGAAATAATGTTGATTTCTATAATCTTAGAAAATGAAAATGATTGTTTTATTAATTAAATGATTGTTCGAAAGCAAACTAACCCTTGAGGCACTTAAAATAAATTAAATGGTAAGAGAATACAAAGAAATTAAATGACCAATGCAAGCACAAAAATGACAGCACGGACCATAACCGAAACATGAAAGGATTAGTGACGTCTTGCCGGTTGAATCCAAAGATTGGATGATAAGAGACTAATAAAAATATAAAAGCCAAATGATTGTTATCTGAGGCTGACTAGAATATATCGTTATAACTAGCCATATTGCAGATTTTCACGATGTCCACAGTCTGCAATAAATTTAAGTTTCCAGACAACCAGCTGAGGCCTCTGGATGACAGTTTCTGACCAAATGAATGGCAAGTAGCAGTTTCATTTCAAAGAAGGACAAAAATCTATGAAAGTGATCATGAAGATGGACTTCTAAATCTACTCAATCCATAAAGTATGAACTCTTGTGTCTATCTAATAAGAACTTTTCTAAAATTGCAATTAATAGCTGAAAATAAGAACTCTTATCTGACTTAAAGAATGCAAATTCAATTATTAATATTTTTTATGCAGATGTTTAAGCAATCATTTCCATTTCATTTTTTTGTGTGTGTATTATGTTTTAACTAAAATGTATTAAATTTAAAGTTGGGTGTAGATAGCTGCATGGATAAAGATTAATAACTATGTTTAAATTTGTTTATGTTTAGTTTAAGGGATTCTAATTTCAGGCTATTTGTTTCGTAGTTAGGGCAATGCTGGTGGAGGGATATATGGGTGTTTATATTAATGTAATGTGAAGCATGTTTAGCATACAGGGCAATGTGCCCAACTGAATGCATGACCCCAAAGAGGCAGTCATATCGTTGAAATGGTCGCAGATGTATTTCCTGCACCATTGACCCATTCTAGCTCTATGGACAGGGATTTATAAGTCGGCAGAAAGACCGCTCTCCCCATACGTAGCACTCTTTAAAAAATTATATACATGATTCCTTAGTCAGACAGATGCACTTTCCTGTTCTGGACACAGATCATTTCCTTCAAATAATATCACGCTGTCAGATGCACATTCCTGTCGGTGTGGTTTTATGCTAGCATCTTCATATTACATTGGTTGCGACTATATATCTGGAAGCAGGCATTGGGTTGACTACGAACTTTTAGTCTGAGATTGAATGAATGTTTTGATAAGTTTTTAAGTGAAAAAAATCTATGTAGCCTATCTATACTCAACATGCTAAAGTAAAATATAATTTAAATATCCATCTGTGCAGTCTATTTAAAATAGTAATTTAAATTTAAAAAAATTAATGTTAAAATCTAAAATAAATTTATTCCTCAATTTTAAATGTGCGTTAATAAAATCTATTTGTGTGTTAATTACTGGCAGTGGCTTCTTTTATTTTATTGTTTTTAAATATTAATATATTTTGAGAATCTAAAACTATTAAAACTTATAAAAATGTTTAAATCTCTGCTACTCTATGAGCTAGTGACATTGGGCAAACGGTCAGAATAATATATATAAAAAATTTTTTTGAATCTTAACTTACGTATCTGCCTACTATATAAATTTTTCTAGGTTCAAATGCCTAGATGGCGCCCATGTAGTGCGGATATGTTAAGGCCCTTGCAGTGACCGTTAATATATATATATATTCTCATGTGTCATAGCATCCGCCGGGAAGCAAACCTGTTTACCCGGGACAACTGCTTGTAAAGCGGCTGTCGCTGACCTCTCGATCACCAATGTTTGACTTATATTTGTTAAGAAAATTAAATGCTATACCCAAATAAAAGGGATAAAACTAAGATACCTTTTAAATAGCGTTCTCCTATATAGGACATATTTAAGATCTATAAAACGTAGTAGCAATCGTCTCTTATAAAATTGTATTTGTATGTGCACTGCATAGAGTTATACATCATTTTATCTAACTGCTGTCCGTTTATAACAGTGATTAAAAATAAACCCATTTATTTTATAGAACGTGTTTATTTGTCTTATGCTTAATTTCTTTTAATATTTATGCATTCATAATTTTGTTAATAAAATTGTTTAAATGTTATTTATAAATAGTAACTTGCATTTTATTTATCATCATCATCATCATTTGGATTTATAATGTGGTCACAATTTTAATCAGCATTTCCGCATTTTCATTATACATTACATAAAGTAGTTAATATATAGGGTATATGAGAACAGACTTTCACATAACTCACTACTCATCACTCTATCTCATATCACTGATACACCTGAATACATATATGTTAAAAGGATAAATAATCACCACTATACATGTTTCTTGCTAAACCAGCAATCATCAGTTGGTCCAGACTCATCTCCACATATATATGCAATGATTGCTCATATATATATATATATATATATATATATATATATATATATATATATATAGCCAATCTTCATACTTTAATGGACAAGCTTCAATCCACTCCACACTCAAACTCCTCAACCGTCCATCCAATTGAAAATCTGATGGTAGAACGCTCAGAGATCACCCTGAGGCTGCGATTCTTGTCACACCCATGTTGACCTAAAGTCAACCTCACTCCACAGTGAATAGTATTTATTTTAAATATTTTGCTAGAGCTCATCTGCACTTTTTTCACACCTATATTTATATGTTATGAGATATGGACCAGATGCAATCACAAAATGCCCATTTGTGTTCAGTCATTTTCTAAAACCTCTATTATATAAACTATATGAATTTATGACATTAAATCCCCGAGCAACATGCATAAAAGTTTAAGGAATACTTAGATACTTCATAGCATATACATTGTTAGATATGTTGTAAAATCCTAAGATATATTACAAATATTATTGTTCACATACAATAGTGTAGTAACGGACATTATTCATATGAAAAATGATTTACTTATTATATTTGATCAAGTGTTTTGAAAGGTTAAGCTTAGATTTGTGTCTTCACTTGTTAGCCCATGACCTAAGATTATTTGATTCAACATTACAATTTAGTGATTAGTTGTGTAACTATTCTTTATTTAAAGTTACAAATCAGCTCCCAAAGGTCCGTTTGGCTTAGACTCTTTGATTCAATTAGTAATTGATGGTTTCCTAGCAACACCAAAACTATAATTACCTTTAATCTTTACATGAATATAATCTTGTTTTTTTTTTTTTGTTTACAATATAACAAATTTATAAAAATATTTAATAAGCACATACACACACACGCACACACACACATATATATATATATTAATGAATTATCTGCTAAAATATGTTATACGTCATTTTACGAATTTATAATAAAGGCATAGATAAAGAATATAGATTTATAATTTATTCAGAAGACTTCTGAATTAAATATTCTAATGAATATTACTTGAACGTATGCGAGTGATAAACAGCTGTCATGTCATTATTTTTCAGAAACTGTTTATTTTCAAATTTGTATATTGTCTACTTAGTACAGATACTTTTAACTTAATTTACAAGAATTGTCTCTAATTAGAGAGAATTTAAGCCCAGACTTTCAAGCTTTCTTTAGACATCACCCCCATCTTATATAATCGATACACATGCCCACATACATGCGAAAAAAATAAATGATTTCCAATATTCGTATTTTGTGCTGAACCAAAGTGATAAACTAAAAAATATTGGAGATATTTGTCAAGGAATTGATTGATGTCGGTTATAAAATGGAACAAATAAACAATACTTTATGTCAATTTAAAAAAAAATTATGATAATTTAAAAGAAATGAAGATTAATAATAAAAAAATGGATATCTATTCCCATTTATTTCAAATCCACAAATAAATTTTTTAAGGATTTATATAAGAACGTGTTTAATGTTTCATTCTACTTTCCAAACAATATTAATAAATTACTCAATAATTCTGAGGTGTCATACCTGTCAAGCAAAAAAGTAATGTCACATATCAAATTTTTTGGGATTGTATGCTATCATATATAGGTGAATCTAAGTGCAGTATTGAAAAAAGATTGAAGGAACATGAATTATTATATAAGCTTGTAAAAAATAAAAATAATGGTGATTTAATATCTTCTTCAGTTTTTCTTTGATCACGAAAAAACATGTAAATATAAATTTAAATTTAATTTTGAAAATGTGAAAATTCTTCATGAAGAGAGAAACCATAGTAAAAGAAAAATTAAAGAGGCAATTTTTTATAAACAGGAATAAAACGCATTTAATAAATCGACAAGCTTCTAACATTAAAATACAAGATTCGTGGAATTTGAATTGATGACGTTTTTGCTTCCGCTTTTGGTTTTGAATTTAATGGCAGTTGAGGCAGGTTAGAAAATAACCGAAAGTACTTCTGCGGTTTTAAGATTGTTTGTAATTGTATATTAACCGTCAAAAATATTATTTCAATTATAATTACAATATTGTTTTTAATTAACGGATATTTTATTTATTATATATATGTATTCAATGCTTGGTTTTATTAAGATAGCAATTAACTTTAATGGATACATCTTCGATCCTCTCCATTCTCCCTCTCTTCAGCCATCTCCCACATCATTCACTAAAATTTCAATGATATTGATGGCTGAAGAGGTTGGAGAGTGGAGAGGATTAAAGTCTGTCCGTTAAAGTTAATTGCTATCTTAATATAAATTGAGCACTGATTATATATATATATATATATGGGAGATGAGGGTCTGGACCAACTGATGAAGTGGGGGTTTAGTGTGAAATACGGATATTGGAGAACATTTATTTTTTCCACATGTATGTGGTCATGTGTATCAGTTGTATAAAATGGAGATGATGACTAAATGGAGCTTGAAGATCTGGGTTCAAATCCTCTCTAATATCAGCTAGATTAAAAGTATATATATTATACTTATTTTTAGATAAGAATTGTCTCCAATTTTTTTTTATGTAGCCTAACTTCAAGTCCAAATAATAGTTTATGGGATTTGTTGCCATTGCAATTGTCTTCAAATCTTTAATCTTTCTTCAAATCAATTTCTATAAATAATAATAATAATGTTTGGATACAGAATAAGATATATTTCTCAAATTTCAAAATTTGCAATGCATCTTCTATCCAATAATACTCAAATTAAACTTGAAATCTTCACTAATAAAATAATATCTTTTAATTATATTATTTTAATAAACTGAAAACACAGGCTTATTATATATATACCCCTGTGTCTATATATGTAATTTATAGGGTATATGAGCACAGACTTTCACACAACCCACCACTCTCCAGTCTATCTAATAACACTGATACACTCAAGCACATATATGCTGAAAAGATAAATAATCACCAATATATGCATTT
>JAQFVV010014454.1:0-36221 GCA_028023455.1 Epiperipatus broadwayi
TTTGATAATGCCTGGCACAATATATATATATTGTTATTTGCTCAGAATCATGTAGACATTACTATTTAATACAATCAAACAATAATATTTGATTAATATATTATAATTTTTGTAGATACTGGAATTGTCTGTATGAATTCTTAATTACCCTATATGATTTAGCACACTGATAAAGTGGCAGATCCATGAACTAGAAGTTTCAAGATTGATTTTCAATGCAATAATATACAGGTTGTTCCCAAAGTAAATATCTATATGACATAATAGAAATTATAAAAAATATCTTATATGACATAAAAAAATATAAATAGAAAAATATATATAATACAATTTAATTCAATTATCACTTTCAAAATGATGACCATTAATACCTCTATAGATTTACGGTTACATTTTTCAATTCACATCAAATATTTAAGACTTAAATGTGATATAATCTTTTTTCTTTTTAAATTATAACATAAAATTCTGAAAACTATTTTTTTATGAAACTACTTTTTCATGGAATATTGTCTGAATTGATAATAGTGAGTCTTCTTCAAGTGCTTCTTGAATAAATTCAATTATTTCTTGTGATCTGATCTGTTCAGTTCTTTTTTCATCTGCTAAGATTCGATCCCCATACATTTATTTACTGTCATTCACAATTAATCAAATCAGCACATATGTTTTATAATATTCAAATTTTCCCTAATGTCATTACATTTCTCAATTTTATCCTGCATATTCTTCACCCGAATTGTGTATGTCAATGCATATATCATTAGGTTACTATTACAATTTTTTTTAAACATTTTTTTTTTTTTTTTTTAAATGCTTTAAAAACACTCTGTATATATTAAATCAATAATGTTCAAGCTACCAATAGGACAAATTGAATGACTTCTGAATAATTAACAATACTATTATTATTCTTAACAAATTATACTTTTGTTCCATTCAAAGGTGTACTACATTTACATAATAAATAATATTGTAGGAGTATTAACTTTGAAATATATTCAAATTATACACATCTGAAAAAATATTAATATGAAAAATCGGTATTAACTTTTTATCAATTCTTTGAATTTTTTTATTTTAGTATACTAATTATATTTTTTTTTTAAATACTCCCATCTCCAATATGGGTGATTATACAAAAAGATTTCCTACATTCTCAAAGTTTTGGTGATTGGAAAGCAGTCACAGAAAAGTGTTGTAGTAAGTAAATGTCATTTTAAATAAATTAAATGTCTGATACTACCACATGCTTCTAATTAGAAGCAATCAAAAATATAATGACATAAATTAATCTTTAAGAAATAATGTCAAAAAACAAAAAAATTCTCAATAATATACTTTTTGTTTATAATGACAAACAAATATGTAATATATGGAGAATACGTAAAAAATTTATTTTACTTACATGCGCACACACTTATAAACCAACATAACTTTGAACAAATACCACCTTTGTTATCTTAATACACAAATATATAGACACGGTGAAAAAAGATTTTCGAAACATAAAAAGATTTGAACTAAGAAAGAAAAGAATCTACATAATAATGTTAAGCAAAAAAAACAGTGAGTTAAGAATGAACTGCTTAATAAGAACATAGAGAGAAAAAAAATATAAACAGTAAAATAGATATAGCTAATTAACATATTAGAAAAAAAAAATTAAAAATCACAAAGAAAAATTAGGTTTAGATTAGGTTTAGTTTATTTTTTTCATAGAATAAAATACTTGAGATGGGAAAAGAGTTGCAGAAATGAAACAACAATTGAAGCAATGAATGCTAAGTCATTAAGAGAGGATTAGAAGTATTGAAATTAATTTTTTACTCTTAAAAAAAAATGAACTCACAAAAGTATTAAAGAAAATAGATATATAATAAACGAATAGATTATGCTAAATAATGGAGGAAGTAATAAAAAAGCTGTAACAGGATGAATGTTAAAATGCAGTCAACAGAATTCCAACTGAATTACTAAAAGTTTTGGGGAAATAGTTTGTGAACACTTATTTGGTTGGTTATAGCACAATTTATTAGTCAGGAGAGTGGCATAAGTGTATAATTATTTTGAACAAAAAATAAAACAGAGCAAAGTGAATTGATTTTAGACAGCATCTACAATTAAAATGTGGTTGAAAATTTGAAATATATATTTACAACACATTAGATATTTATTATAAAAAGGACAGTTTGAACTTAGAAAGTTAGAAAAAATATACAATTTAAGTAATAAAGATTATTTCTGAAAGTTATATATGTAAATAAAGTCTTTCTTGTGTATTGTTTTTAGTAATAGTTTTCTTAAAGAAAGGAAAGAGTATAAAACAGGTTGTGTTTATTGCTCGTCTTGTTTAACATTTATTTATTTATAAGTGTTAAAAGTGATATTTTGATAATAATGAATTTTAAAAAAAATTGTTTGATTATCTTTGCTGATGGTAAAACAAATATCAAAAATAAGTTTACAAATATTAAGTAGAATTAATAAAACTCATATTATAGAAAGTTGTGAGTGAAAATAAATATATCAGTCTAAAGCAATATTTATAAGTGAAAGATGACACAATTTAAGAATGGTAATGGAACAAGAATTTATAGATCAAGTTAGTGCTTTTAGGGGCCTAGGTAGTTAATTATCTGATGAAGGAAATAGAAATAAAAATATTCAAATAATAATTGTTATGGCAAAAAACTTTTGATAAAAAATAATTATACTGTAGTTCACTAAAGTTAAATATTAAACTAAGACTTGCTAATGTTCCAATTAAAATGTAATTATACATGGATATTTTTTAAAAAAGAAGCAATGTAGAATTAGTGTTACTGGGAAGAATAAATGAAAATATATTACTAAAGAAAGTGTGACAAAAAGAAATTGATTATATATGTAGAGGAATTATGAAAGGTTATGTTAGAAGAATCTGTAAAAAATAAGAAGATAGAGAATAAAAGTTGATTGATAACTTTCAAAAGAAAACAGCTGAAATAAAAAAGTAAAACAAATAACAAGAAACTTTAAAAAGAAGGGTGGATTGATATGCAGAGTTTGCAGCAGATGATACCTCTCACTACATACCTATTTATGATTATTTACCATATTAGGCTAATATTTACTAAGCTATAAACATTATTTAATGCATTTCAAAATCTTATTACACAAATAAAATTACAATAAAATCAAAGCAAAGTTTTATAATTGCTCACCAATCATTACAAAGCTGAAATTATCATGACAAACTAGTTATAAATTATATTTATTAATGTACAGACTAATGCGTATTTAATTTTTGATTTATCTTTTATATTTGTGGAAATAACTGACCTTTCTAAAACATAAAAAAAAAATGACCATAATTTACGTAATTTTTTTTTGTTATAAATAATTTTTAAACATTTTTCTTAAAGCAATATTTTATAAACTAATTAACCATAATCAGTAAATTTGTTTGTATCTTTTGAAATTTTTAGCAGCAGAAAGATTATGGCTTCAAAGAACAAATCTAAATATCAATTTTCAAGTAGTAGATATCTGTTAAGTATTTTTTTAGATAGATGCATCTATATGCAAGCAAGTATATTTTTATTTTAATTAGTTTCATAAAGTACTATTGTAAATATAAAATAAACAATATTTTAAAATTTTCAGACATATATGTATTCATTGACATAAATACTAAAAAATTTTGTAAAATAAAAATTTACACATTATGAAGTTGTCAAAAAATATACTTATTTTACTAATAGCTTTATACATACATATTCAATTATTTCAAGAGTGACTAAATGTACTGTAAAGTAAAAGTGAGATGGTTTTTAGCTCAAAGCCAATTGTAGTTAACCTGTGAACACACCTCATACAGAAATTGCAATGACATGATTAATTATGTTATGCAGAACATTTGCATTTCAATTATTTATTACAAAGAGAATGATAATGAATATTTATACTAAATATTGATTCAGAAATAAATTTATCAACATTTGATGAGTAAAAAAGAGAGATTTTAATGTGTTCATAAAAGTATATACAGTCGAATCCCTTGCAATAAACATAATTAGCACATGTTTGTTAAATGATCTTTTTATTCAACAGTATATTGAAATGCATATATTTAGGGATAATCCATTCAATATCTAGATGCTAGAGCAAAATTTTCATCCAACACAATCATTTAAAGATGAAAAATATAATACAAAATCAAAAATATATGTAAAAATCCTATAAAATTAATTTATCATAGTTAAGTCTTATACACTTATTATACATATATATTTAAAGTAAAACCAAACTTTTAAAAGCATAAATACATGCTACATTGATATTTTTCCTTACAATTTGCTTTTTGGTCATCCAAATTAGTAAGTTTTTGGCAATTCCCTTTGTAGCCTATGTATTTTTTATTTCATTCTTAATTTTTTTAAAAAACACATTTTAGATTTAGCATGTAAATCTCTAGTTTTACTGCTCTCTAGCTTGGAAATTTTTTTTTTTTTTAATATTCACATCAGTTTTCTAATTCTATTTTTCTGGTTTAGTAAAAATTAATATATAGTATGTACAGTACTTAGAATTTTAAAAACCCGGCATTTTCACTGCTAAAAATACAAATAAGTAAATGAGAGAACTAAAGCAATAACAAAATCCTTGCAAAGTATGAGAAAGAGATTGGATGAATAATTGGAAAAAAACTTTCTAAAATGTTCTGCACCTACTATATCAGTAAATTATGTCCATTATATATAATACGTATGATCATTGATTTAGCCATTTTGTATTCAGCTTAATAGTAGGAATTATTTGAATTATATTACTAGAGCATAAAAGTACAATTTTTTTTTTTATATAATTTTATTCTGTCATAAACTTTATTTAAACTAAAAATATTTTATATAAAAAAATGTAATATTTAAGACTCAATTTAATTACATGAGTGTTTTATATTGTTAATTTAAAGTACATTTGTTTATAGAGAGCCATGAAAAAATGGGTGTTAAATTTAAGCTTAACCCAAATATTTTTTTCTTAATTTTCTTGACTTGTGAAATCAATCCAAAAATCTTTAGATCTAGATTTCTGGGCATTGAGATATGAAAAGTAAGTAATAATAATGTTTTCCATATGTAATCAATTATGTTGTAATGACTAATTAATTAAAATACTTTCATGAATAAATAAATATCAGTAAGTATTAATTTTTGTTGTAGGGATTTTGTAATATTCCCCAAACATAGAAAGATTATATTTTTAAGACTACAAAAAAATAATGATGTTATTAAAGTATGATCTGTCAGAACAATGGTCAAAGAAAAAACTAATTAATAAATATATTTTCTGTAAAAAATGAAAAAAACGTAATAAATGAAGTCATGAAAGTAATACATATATATATTTTTAAAAAAAAACTAATTTGAAAATTATATATTTAGCAATCAAACTGATACACAATTAATATAAAAGTAAATAATGGAGGCCAAATGCAAATCCATAAAAAATTAAATAATAAAAATTTAATGTAAAGAATAAATAGAAATAATAGTCAATGCATAAAATAATTCTGAAAACACAAATTTACCTCAAGAATTATTTTAAGTAAAATAATTTATTTCAATTCCTATAAGGAATTCATTTATGGAAAAAAACTATTCATTAAAACCATCAAATAATATTTGAATGATGAAGCCAAATGCGCATCTATAAAAAGTTAAATTAAAAAAAAAGTATGAAATGATTAAGAAATGATTTAACAAGCATAGCAATACAAAAAAGCATCCATGAGAAAATAATTGATGGCAGTAAATGTGGGCTAATCATAAGCAAAAGCTATCCATTTTCATGAAAAATGAATGTGGGTATCATAAAAAGTAGATAGGTAAAAACATACATCTATAGAAATAACAATTAAAATACAAATCCATAATAAACTGCAACCCAAAAAGTAATCCTCACTGAAATGGTATTGAGTTTCATGATTAGTTTTCATCTAGATACTTTTTATGGCTTTCATGTTTTTCATTTATCCAAAAATGGATACCTTTTTGAGTTTAATTTTATTTGAATTACTTATGTTTAACTGACATTTATTGTCAATAATTAACTTTTTTATGGATTTCTTTTAAATAGCATGATCTATTTTTTAAATTGCTATGCTTGTTAAATCATTATTTATAATCATTTCCAAATTCGTTTTTATGCAAAATGGTTTTATTTAAAAGTTTTTATAAGTTGCTGTTTATTTATCATATTTATTGCTATTTATTCATTATGGATTAATTATATTACTTTTATATTGACTGGGCATTGAATTGGTTGTTTAATACATTATTTTCAAGTTTGTTTTCTAAATATATTATTTTCAAGTTTTTATTTTTTTTATGTGTTTGGTTTTTTGCATGAAATATAATTATTGATTAGTTTCTTTTTTTTGTCAGTTATGTGGCTAACTCCATCTGACAGTTTACAGACTCAGTAGTATCAAATTATGTTTTCTTTGTTCATCATGGTTAAGTGGCTAACTCCATTGATAGACTACAAGCTTTTAATAGTATCAAATTAATATTTTCTATTTCTTATTATTATGCAATTAATTGGAGTATATAGATGTTTTTTTTTTTATATTTTGCTATTTTTTTCTTCTCAATTTTATTAAAATTTGAATATGTCATTGTATAGAGTGAATTTGTAATAAGTATAGAGATTTTTTTTTTTATAATCTTATAACTCAAATTGTTTGTATTTGTTGTTCTTTATATACAGGATAGTCTATTTATAAATTCATTAACTAACTGTTTAAATATATGGTGCGAAGTCATTGAAAAATTATGTGAAAAAGGTTTTACAAAGAATTGAGATTAAACTACAAAAATGGTATAAAATAAGCTGTCTATGTTTGACAGAAGGTTGATGATCTGGCCAGGCATAGAAAGTTGATTGCTGATAATTTTTCTATCCTGGTTTAGGGAAAAAGTTTGCTTTTTATTTAATGTGTAATTTCCATTTGAGGGTGTGTATATGTATAACCAATTAACTGAAACTTACTTATCTGCTATTTTCTATTTGAATGCTACTATTCTTTCCTTCAAACAGCTAACTATGATGAATAAATAAATTTGAATCTTTTAATGTTTATAAATCATAACTGAGAGACTTTTTCCTTTTTTTTATTTGTTTAATAACAACAACAAAAAAAAACTTAAGTTTTGGCTAATTTGATAAATTGTAACTAAATGGAATTTTTAAAATCTGTATAAATCATAATGAAGTTGCAGTGCAATTATTATTTTTTTTATTAATAAAGTTTTTAGAGCTATTCTCTAATAAGATTTTTAGTTTGTGTAGGTTTATAATTTATTTAAAGCATATATTTGATGGTTTTTATTAAATATATTGATATGTAAATAAATGTATGCATATTTGTTATTGTGTGTAAGTGTACATACAGATATAAATGTGTTTATAATAAATTCATCTTATGTTTTTATACTATAGGATTCTATACAATGACCACTATACAATGGTTTTCATTAAATAAAAGTTCAGATAAGGATCAATTTAGTATGGCTTAGTGACCAATTTATTTCCTGCAATTCAAATTATAGACTTCACTTTCCAAAGCTTCCTATAGTATATCTTAGATCTTGCTATGAAATATGAGATAATCTTATGCTGTATTGAGATAACCAAATATGCTTTTTCAGTGCTATCATACTTTAATTAATTTTAAAAATAAAATATATAATTAACTTCCTAAATTACAGTATTAGAATCTCCATATAAATGATGCTCATATATCATTTCCTTATCAACTGACTGTCCAATTAAACAAAAAAAAAGAACTATTTATCTTGATAACTGAACCTTCTTAAAATCCCATTATACTAGATGTAGATTCCTGATATAAAAAATGTAATACTTATTTGAAATGCATGCATTTTGAAATAAAATCTCTAAATATTTTCAAACTATATTTTTTACACAGAATTTTAACACATTCAATACAATCAATTTTTTTTATTTATTTGGGAAACTGAGGCACAACATATATTGTGATTTAGAGTTTCAGATAAAATAATAAAGCACTAATCATAAGGAATTCACATCAAGTTATAAATCATGATAGAAAAAATAAACATATAATGATAATACTTTATAAACAGAAGATTTGTTTTGAAAAACAATAAAACAATATCAATTCATTATTCTTTTCTAAAATACAAGGTGAATCACATATTTTTTAAATATTTAAAAAAAAAAAAGGAAAATTAATAAATCTAAAAAAATCGTGTAATTCGATCATTAATATTAAAAATGCAAAAATAAATTAGTCTCATTTTCTCATAATATTCAATAAATTTGACAATTGTTTTTAACCCAAATCATTTGTAAAAAATTACTACTATGAGAATGCACTTAAAAAATGTACTTAAGATAGGATTTCTTTATAAATGAAATTCAGTTTAAAAACAACCATTGTTTTAAGCTATTCTTTAGAATTAGATAACATAAAATTTATACATATAATAATTCATATATTGTAAACCATGAATAGCCTCTTAAGTTATAGTGATTATAAAACTAGCAATCATATCTTCTTTTAAATCCCTAACTCAATCTCATTGAAAATCTGTAATATACCATAATAAAATTAAATTGTATTTTATTTTAGTGTGTAAAATGTTGAGTAGTTTAAACTTCAAATATTTACTTATTTAGGATTTTATACTTGTTTAATATAATTTAGAAAGTAAATTTTAATAAGGACAGTATTGGTAATACAGAACAGCATTTCAAAGGTTACTATTTCATTTTTTTTATATCTTAATATTAAATAATATTTTTATTATACAATGTCAGTATTCAACTATTAATTTAATTAAAATACAAAAAACAAATAGCTTTAGTTTTAAGATATTTTTTGTATATATATATATGTGTGTGCATTTTAATGATTTAAGAGATCGTTAATGATTTACTCTAAAATTGATGACATAAATTATGTGAAAAGGATGGTAAGCCCTAATTAAACTATCACTAACAATAACCAAGTACTACTACTAAATCATAGTACTTTTTTCTAATTGTTCTATTTACCATTGGATAAAAAAACTGAAATATATACATAAAACAAATGATTTTAAAATAGTCAATAAATGGAAAAGGTTGTCAAATATTAATGAATGGCAATCTGCAATTGATAACATACGTTTAAAAATTGTTTTCTCTAGAAAATAATTATTATTTTTTGTCTTAACTGATACAGAATCCAAATTAAAATATAATAGCTTCAACATTACTTAAATATCAAGAAGCTGGCTTAAAATCCATACCTTGGTGACTGTCTTTGTTAAATATCACTAAATTTATTTTTAGAAAAATTTAACATTTTTAAAACTGTGAATAAAAATGTTTCAGCAAAAATAAATTTTATAATTAACATAATTTTTAATTGTTTATTAGTAAGATGAGAAATGGTGCAGCTTAAAAAAAAATTTTATTGACCAGAAAACAATTTGATTAGTTTCATAAACATTGTTTTGTTAGAAGTAAAAATAATAATAATAAAAAAATTCCTATGATAAAACTAAATGTTTTTTAGTCTTTTGAGTTGAATTTCAAATTTTTTAGGTTTATTACATATAAAACATATTAATCAAAAAAATTCATTAAATTACATATTATGTAGTTTCTAAAGAATTAGATTGTATTCAGAGTTTACATTTAAGTAAAATATTTGAAATATCAAGTCATTAGTTTGATTAATAAGATAAAATAAATGCCCTCTACCAGAATAATAGATGATCATCAAGGATCTGCTTTCACTTATTGACTTTCGATACTTTCATTTTTATTTCTAAAGTTTAAAAAAAGATATAAAAATCTTGAATGATTATGATAATATATTCATGATAAAAATTTATTAAGGCTTTAAAAATATTTACAAAACTGTGTTTCAAATTCATCTAATTATAACTATTTATTGTGGAAATTCCATCTTATTTTTGAATGCTGTAACATTATTATATTATACAGTTGTTGTTTTTTTTCAGTCATAAAATAATGACAAGAACTACAAATCCTTTAATTGATGATGCCCTAAATATGAGAAACTAGAATAAAAAAGATAAACAATAATCAAATACTAATTTTTTCATTACTGAAAGCAAATCACAAAAGTTCATGCAAATATCAATATTCAGATCAGTAAAATAAAAACCTATCCAATCTCTAACAGACATTTTAACAACCAGCCATAAATTTTAGTTATGATTAAATTGTACTTCTGCAAATTTATTTATACTAACTACAGTTTTTATAAAGAGTTCTAAAATGCAGATTCTATTGCAAATAGTGTTAAGTGTGACAAGCAATAACAAATTTTATCCAATGATAATAAAATGGCATAACTTAATCATAGTATTCTATTGCATAACTACTCTACTTTCAGCCAGAAAACATATAATGTACATGCATCCAACTTATTTCTTAACAAAATTTAAACTAAATCAATCAATCAATTCATTAGCAACAAACTTTTAATAACATTACAAAAAAATAATCAGCCAATCAATTATTCCACCTTGCACATAACACCATTCCTCAACTAGTTATAGAGCCCACTAACTATCCAAACGTAATGTTCAAAGACATTTTTATAAATATCAAACACCTTTTCTTATAAACATCGAAGTTAAAACTGGTTAGATTTTAAGTATAAAACAATAATGATGTAATTTTCCTAAATATTAAGTATTTACATGTTAAAGTGAATTAATCTAACGCAGGGTTGAAAACAACTACAAATTATCATTTTAACCATTAGTTAATTAATACCTATATCATAAACCAAACATGCATAGAGCTAACTGCTAATAATACAAAGTAATTATTCTTTAATAAAGTTTGAATTTATCAACTTTGATGTCACACTAAAATAACCAGACAGTCAGCTTTTCTAAGACAATATCTTACAATTCAACTAGCTGCAGGGTATTTCAATGTAATGCACAAAAATATTTCTTTTAAAAAAATCAAACATAAGGCTGGTTAGATTTCAAATCGTGAAACAATCATAATTTTGTTATGGAGAGATTAATTTATATTATTACTAATTTAGCAATAAGTACACTGATTTATAATATAGTTATTATTAATTAACATTAACTAATGCTTAGTGAAATAATTTGATGTTTTCAATTCTGCCTTAGGATAATTCATTGTAAACTTTAAATATTAATGTTTGAAAAGAATCCATTAAGACTGTTTCGAGCTTTAAAATCTAATCATACTTAAGTTGATGTTTATAAGGAAAGATTTTTCCACATTTGCATTAGGATATTACCAGTAGATGATGCAGTGATCTGAGGAACAGTGTTGTAAATCATGAAACACTCATCTTGGAACAACTAATCAGTCAATAATTTTAATGTGGTTCCAAAAGAGGCATGAGTTTGTTGCTGATAAATTAATAGTTACATTGTAATCTTTGTTAAAAATAAATTACTTTGAATTATAACCAATTTTGCAATACACACATTTGGTTTATAATATATATATACAGTTTTTGTCCTTTTTAATATTCAAATTGAAAAAAAATTGATTTAAATTAATATTTATTATATCAATTTTTATTGGTATTTACTCTAAACATATTTTTTAGTACTCTATAAATCAATTACCTCAATTTGACTAGATAGATGACATTAATGCTGAAGATGTATATAGTTATCATTTTTTCAATCATTATTGATCTATAGCAAAATTAAACTCCAAGTTTAAAAGTTTCTTCAACCCTTAACTTTTCAGCACACTAACAAGCTTCCTTATTTCATTCTCTCCATCTCATATGTGGTCTTCTTCTAAACCTTTTACTATCACTTTGGATCCAGTTTAAAATTCTAAATATCTATCTATTATAATCTCTTTTAGCAATATATCCAGTAAAGCTCCATTTTACTTTCCTAATTCTCTTAATGATATCAAGAATATCTGTTTGTTCTCTCACTCATATATTTTATTTTCGATTTCTTGTTACTCTTAATATATATATCTCCATACTTCATTGAATAATCTGAAAGCTGTAGTACTCACCTTTTAAATGTCAAAGTTTCAGATTTATAAATCAAGTTGGTAAAACATATATTTAAAATATTTTAAAAACAGGCATATTCCTTTTAATATTAAGCAATATCCTACTAAAAGAACTTCATCAAAGCTAATTTCAACTATTATGTTTCCATTTCTATTATTAATTTAATGAAGATATTTGTAATTAACTACTTTTAATTTATGATTATCAATCTTTTTTTTTTTCTTTTGAGAAAATCCATTTAACACTATTTTATACTTTTTACTTTCTTTCATCTGATAATTTTTGTAATGTTTCCTGAAGCTCTGAAACATTGCTTGCAGAAGCAACATCATCACCTGTAAAATCTGATTAAATAATCTCCATTTACTTTTATTCTCTAAGCTTCCCATTTTAATCCACAAAATACTTCTTGTAACACTGTTATAAAAACTTTTGGCTAAATGAAATCTTACTGTGATACATCCTTCTCAATGTTAATCTTTTTAGTAAGATCATATAATCAAATCACTGCTCTTGCATTTTGACAGAATATGATAATATTCCAGGTCTATATCTTAATGATCCAAAGTTTTACTCATTGTGGAAATGCTTATATAATTAAATGTCTTTTCACAATCTATAAATCCAAAGCATAATAGCAACTCATTTTCATTGATCTTTTTATAACTTCTCTCAATATTAGGATGTGATCCACTGTGAACAAATCATTTTTAAATCCAGCTTGTCCTTTTGGTGTGCTAAAATCACTTTTAAATATAGCTTATTCTTATGAATAGTTAGAATCCAAAATTTGCTATAGATGAGTTGTAATTATCTTGGTAAAGATTTTGTACAGAATTATGAGAAAATTGGTAGATTTGTAATTTCTAAGATCTTCTTTATTACTTTTCTTAAATAACAATATTAATACTGCCTTCTTCCAATCATATCATACATCATTATCACTTAAATATTTGGTATATAAACTTTGTCAATAATTTTTCTTATTTTTCCACCTGATTTTTTTTTAAATATCAATAATATTTCCATCATTTCCTAGAGATTTTCCCCTTATTCATAGATTTAATTGCATGTCTCTATCTCTTAATTTAAAATACTTACTTAGTAATTCAGAAAATGTAATTACAGCAGATGCTTTGTTTTCTTGTTCTTTATTACTATATAATTCTTTATAGAATTCTTGCACATTTCATGGTATTATCCTCTTTTTATTAATAGTTCCATTTTTTATTTTTATTGCTGAAACAATTTGTGAGACTATTATTTTCATCTATAGCTTTCATTGCCAATTCAAAATTATATTTTCTTATATTTCTATTAATCCTTTACAAAATTCTAGATATCCAATTCTTCTTAATGGAACATTTTTAAAAAATTTTATATTTCTTCTTTTTTTCATACGTTGTCTTGTTTCAGCAGAATATTTACTAGTAAATTGTGCTTTTTGGTATCAATTAT
Source organism: Epiperipatus broadwayi (assembly GCA_028023455.1). Lineage (NCBI taxonomy): Eukaryota > Metazoa > Onychophora > Udeonychophora > Euonychophora > Peripatidae > Epiperipatus > Epiperipatus broadwayi. Next base: position 13,547 of record JAQFVV010014454.1, read on the forward strand.
ATTTCTTGCAGTTTTTAATTGAATACAGATTATTTTTTTAATTTCAATCATGTCTCAACCATCTTCAAAGTCTGATAATATTTTAAAATAACTTGCAAATTCTAATTTAAATTTATTAGAATATTTCTTAATGGGTAGAAATATTAAGTGTAATATTGCTTTTCTTAATAGTTTTTTTCTCTCAAATTTTGTTTTGTCATAATATCATATATCTCACTAATTAATGACTAATTCTCACAGAAAGAAAACCCTATAATTTCTCTTTGAAACTTTAAAGAAACTAAGCAGTGCAAATTTTAATGACTACTTCATATGTTTCTATTGTTGTTATTAGTACGATTATTCATATGATAATTGAACACAAATGGGAAGCTCATCAGCATGCACCAATTAGTGTGATTAAATCTACTAGCTTTTTACTTCTGAGTTTAACATTAAGAAACATCATGGTCTTTCTTCTCAGATGCCTGATAGTTCTTATCTGAAATATTAGTTGAGTTTCCTTAAAGACAAAATGAATGTGTGTAAATATGTATACTAAATGGATATACTTCACTACAGTAAAAGGTACTTTCCAGGGATTTTGTTGAATAAATTGTTTCCAGTCATAAATGAATGGTCTCCAGAAAGTTATTGTGATTTTAGAAAATCAAGAAACATTATAAACATGGTTTTGTTGGTAGACAAATGTTAGAAAAATGATTTATATATTAATTTTATTGACTTGATCAGGCATTTGATGCAATTAATATGACAAGTTTACGACATTGTTAGAAATTACTTGGTTGTCTATCAAAATTTATTGTATTTTATAGCTTCTATATGATGAAATGGGAGGAAGTATTATTATAGATAAAAAATCTGAAATGAGGCATTTCAATTTTTATGACAATATTCATAGATGGCTTAATAAGACAGGAATCAACAACAGAAGCAAAACTCTCCATACAGTAGTGTCATATGATGTTTAGCGGTTTAAGACAGGAATCATGATACAATACAGATTTGATAATAAAATTTTTAATTTGAACGCATTACAAGCAAAAACAAAAACTTTATCTTCTTGTACTCTGGATTTACACTATGCTGAGAATTGTGCTATATTTGCAGTTCAAAAAAGGATTTACAGAACATTCTTAATATAAAAGACTTCTAAAAACTCAAGTCCATTATTAGCCAATGATGGAAGAACAATTGTCTGCAATTTTTAGGATCGTTATTACCTTGAAAATATAAAACAATTGAAATATCTTGACAGTTTTATACATAGAAAGGTCAACTTAGTTGGTGAGGTACAACATAGATTGCAACATGCTGCTGCTATTTTTAACTAGATAAAAGATGACAGTATTTCATCAAAAAGAAATAACTACTGCTACTAAGTAAACTGTATATAGAAATGTTATTTTTATCTAATTTATTGATGGAAATAAGAATTGGATATCAAGTAAACTGTATATAGAAATGTTATTTTATCTAATTTATTGATGGAAATAAGAATTTGATATTCTACTGCTAAAATATAAGGATCTTCTATAGAATTTTAGAAAATATAATAGCAAGATCATAATGTTCTTCAGCTTTCTGAATGTAATGTTACAGAATCCACTTTTGTAAAATCACATCTTCAGATTAGACATACAAAATAAATAAATAGTAATTTTTATAAGAGAAAAACCATGGCTATGTTATTAGAATTATCTCAAAGACATTCTAAAGAAGTGCAATGTCAATTGTTTCCATTGGGAAGATATGGCAGTGAAAAGAATACATTGGAGAGTTGCAATTTACCACAGTATTGAAGTATTTAAAAAAAACGTTTTCTCTTAAAGAAATTAAAAAACATCGTAAAATATCAAATAAATACAAAAACATGTTCTATATATGGACATATTTGTGGTTCATAGATTGGTTTGCATTATCATCACAAAGCTCATTTCTATATAGCATTTTTTTCTCTTTTCTTTCCTTTTTTCCCCCTTGGAGTTAGGATGGTCATACTTATTTACGAATGGCTATTTGTTGTTGTTGTTATTATTATTATAATGGATGTAACTAACAATTCACTAATTACTTGGTGGAAAAAAATCAATTTCCTGAAATGCTAACATAGTGACAGCCAAAATATTATCAAATAAAATTTTTCATATGAATATAATTCTATTTATATTAAAATAATTGAATGATTTATTGTTCTAGAGTTTATAGGAAGTTGAAGCATAAGAAATAACAGAATTGGAGCCACAATCCATGGACTTTGAGTTCCAGTATTTCATTCTAGCACTAGACCATGCAGAGCAATAAAAAAATATTAATTTTGTAAAAATATAAGTAAAATTTTTAAGACTGATATCTTTCTCATTTTGAAAGTCTGTTGTTTATAGAACAAAAAACAAATATAGAGAAATTACTCATAAATTAAATGCATTAAAGTTTGACAGATGCAAAAGTTAGAATGTGTAAATTAACTCAGTGAAAATATAAATATTTTATTTTCTAAATATATATAAATACTGCTATAATGGTAATGGTTCTGCTTCAAGATCATTACATTCAAATAAAAGATTTCTGGGCTATTCTACTCTGGAAGGATTATTGTTTGTATTTGAAATTTTCAATTGATAACATATACTCGTGGTATAGGGATTAACTATGTTCATGATCTGGAGAAGGAATTTGGATGGATAAAACTTCAAATTTTCCAAGTTTCATAACATGCTTAATTTTTTTTTTTTAAAAAATACTTGGCTAATTATTGGTGATAAATAGATACCAGTTATTCTTAATTAAAGAATTAACAAAGTTTAAAAAAAAACATTAAAACCCTTATATCGCCCAATAGTTGGGAACTCAGGCAAGCAATGACTTCTCCTTCATAGTTTCTTTTTGGTAGGAATGAGAAGGTTCTAAGAAGCCACTACTCTACAAAGGGTTAATCTTAGTAAATGCTACTTTACATTTTCCTATCTATTCTTCTTGTTTACTGAAAATGGAATGAGGAAAACCAGAATTAAAACGCTGACAATAATGTTATATCAAAAATAGAGATTAGATTATAGTTAAATATAAAGATAATGAAAATTATGAAAGTGTAAATTGTCTGTCATCAATACAATTAAAGTTGTAATTGACTAAATATCATGAACAATAAATATATTCAGTAAATAAGATATAAAACACACACACAAAAAAAAATACATAAGAAATAAATAAAAACAATTATAAAATGTGAAAACTATTAAGCCAAAATGTGGGGAGACTAAAAAGATGTGGTCAATGAATTTATTATTTTTTGATGCATACAGGCAGATCAATAAAAATGTATTTTTGAGTATATAAATATTAGAAGCAAATCAATTAATAAGTATGAGTGTATACATATTAAGATTATAATCTTACATTAAAACATTCTTTCATCAATTCTTTTTATTTTACCTGAATCATATGCCAACATAATTAATTTTCAAAATACAATTCAAAGAATAAAATCAATAATTTTAAAAACAAATTACCGACTTCTTAATATAGGCTTACATTAGAATGAAATCTAATGTTGAATAACTACTTTATCAATTCTTTTTATTTCATCTCCATCTTCATCACTTTCTCCACCCTCTTATATTTTGCCGCAGGAAGAAAACCTATCGGTAACCTTTGGTACTAAATAAAATTTGCGGCATAAAAATATAGTTCAACGTTACTACTATATATTAGTATTGTATATGCATAAGTTAAAAATAGCATGAAAATAAAGTCTTATATAATATAAAATCAAGTGAAATATAATACTAAATGTGAATTGAACATATTACAGTATAAAAGTTTTAATTGAAAATCTATGTATATAAATAAATATTACGGATTAAACACTACTTACCGCCAATACAAAAATGTTTTTACATATATTTATCATAAAACAGCATTACGGTGACGATCAAAAAGTGCACTAAAGTATTTTTTTCTCCCTACTAGAACATAAAAATTTTACTGGAAAAATTATTTACGAGAGAAAATCCTATAGGTTTAAAATGAAGTGAGCGCCAGAAAATGCTAGAGAATTCTATAATAATTTAAGATTATTTTTTTTTGACAATAATATTACGTAGAAAAATAAACATACCTTTAAAAAAAAAAAAATCAACACCAAAGACATTTTTATTGACTTTTCCTAATCGCTTTCCAATACATAAATAATACATACAAAAATAATTTAATTATTTAAACTGCAAATGAAAAATTACATTCAATACATGATTACAATATGATGACTTAAATTTTTGCAAACTCAGGAGCACCGACTGCTACATTTGCCTAAGCATTAGTATGGTCTCCAATGAAATTTTTTATCTTAGCAGCAACATAGCTAGGTTGATAAGCAACCAAAAACAAAAACTAAAAAAATATCTGCATATAAAATTTAAAAATTATTCCTACCTCAGTCCATTAAAAAGTTGTTTCGATTTCTCTAGTAAATGACAAAATTCATTTACAATTTTCCTTTCATGCTCATCCACCTCCGACATGATGGTGGTTCCGACAGTCATGCAGCATTCTGGGTAATAAACTCTCGGACCAGTTCTTCTTTCACCTCTGCGTCGACCCCCGTCGCTCATAGAGTAGAATATGTATCTCAAGGACTTCCATATACACAAGCCAATATTCCAAACACAAATTTTTGGAAAATAAAAAGATAAAACAAACAAATACCGCAATATCACGCGACACACCGTCTTGTAGGTAGAGCAGGTTGAAGATACCGGAAGTGAAGTCTGAAAAATCTACAACCGGACGACGTAAGGACAGCTTTGTGGGCGAATCAGCTTTACAGAGTTTGATAGTCGACTCGTCCTCGGTGCAGCTTAGCAAAAGAAATAATTATTATAGTCACCATTTTTATACTTGAAAAGAGATAAAAAAATCAATGCAATATTTATCTTCTAATGCTCTACGGAATATAATTTCATAATTTATGAAAACAAACATTGTAAGTTCTGCAAAAAAGATTATTAATATATACTATATAGCTGTACCATGTACATACCGTAGCAGTCTACGTGATTATGACGTATCTTGTACCAATATCAATGAAAATCTCATAATTTATGTTAACACATTGGACTAATAATGTCGGTTTTAACATAATTAGTTTATTTTTAGTTATAATTGCCATTAATTTTTTTTTAATATTTTAAAAATAAATTGTAAAATTTAATAAATAGTTTCTATTTGAAATAATGCAAAATAATCCTTTCCGTAAATTAACTTTTTTTTTTTTTATCCTCTAGTCGGCGAGATTTTCCTAACATCCTCCTAGTGCCATGAAATATAAATTTGAAAAGGTGCTTCTAATTGTTAATATTTCATTTATTTTTTTAAAAAAACTCATAGAAAAAAAAGCTCCCCATTAAAATGACTTATAGTTATAAAATATGTTTGGGATGAATATATTATTTAAATTATTTGCTTAAATCATTTTAACATACATCCTTCTTACTCTCCCTTCTGATAAAATTGACACAGCTCATTAAAATTAAAAATTTAGTACCTCTAGTTTGGCAGTTGACAAAATTACTGTATTGTTAAAATTCGCCCGAACAGCCATATTTTTTTGATATAGTAAATTTTTCAATGAGTGGATTTATTTTATTTCCAGCCAATTAAAAACAATTTTTTCATTACTATTTTAGGTAAAAATTTATTTGATTCTACGAAATTATAAAAAATAAATTTACTTTTATATATGTTAATATTATCGGCTATTTGTAAATAAATCATAAATTGAAAATGTAATATATATTAAAACAAAATATGCTTCATTTAATTTCTAGTTAATAATCTTTGTCCTAAATACTGTTCTGTAAGATGCATTTGTATTAATTATATGTGCATTTTAGTGATGTAAAGGGTCATGCAAGTTTATTTTTTTATCGGAGTAAACTATATTAAATGATTAACATGTAGTAACGAATTGCCATCGATGTTGATCAATTGTTTTCCATTTGGTTATATTACTTAATGATTTCAACCTATTTTCAAGCAAAAAATTTTATATTTGAAAGCTTATGTGTGATCCTTTTAAAATATATGTATACAATTGGGAAGTTACTAAAGTTTGACTTCATTTCTTTATGTACATATAATTAATGACTAAATGTTGGGCACAGAATTAAAATTACTGAGGTATATATATTGCTAAACACAATAGTCATTACTGTCTCAGTAACTTTAATAATAAAAATAGTTACTAATTCGAGGATTTTTTTTTTTAATGCTAAATAAAATTGAAACATAATTTATAGCATTAATAAGTTATTGAATTCAAATGTTAATTATTGTCTAACCTTCATTCAAAGTCATGATTGATCAACAAAACTGATCTTTGAATCTATTGTAGCTTTTTATAGAAGAAATTTAGTTATTCAAGAAGTTTTATAGAAGAGATTATGCCAAAACTTCTTAGCAATACACATATAGCATATATATTAACAAAATCAATTTAGTGATTAATCCATTAAACTTTGAAAATGGTAATCCAAACAATTGTTGGCAAACTCACATTAATAACGAAACTTGAAAAAAAAAAAAAAAAGTAAAATCCTTTGCAGAAATAATAATGTTAAAACTATTATCAACAGAAGCCATTTCAACAAGATAAAAAAGACATCAACCATTGTTATAAGGCTTAATCATATCCTATATAATTATTGATGATTTTAAAGTTAACGTTAATATAGTTTTTGACATTAACCATGAAAATAACTGCAAATATTAATGAATAATTATATACAGTAAAAATATACTCGTGCTTAGATTATCAAGAAAGAAATCTTTTCAAATAACAATCATTATATATTAATGTATTATTCTAATTAACAGTCTCTTTTTATCACATTTTGCTTACTCTTGTGATCTCTATTACTGTAATAAATCCATAGCATTAAAAGAGGAAAATAAAGTTATAAAAATTGCAATATAGTTAGAGATCTGTCTAAATCATAAAGAGCTTAATACATAGGCTAAGTTTGTCCAGAAAAATAACAATACAAATTATCACCATTGAAATATTACAGACAAAAAAAAAAGTTCATCAGATATACATGGCAATCAATGAAATATGTAGTATGATAAAAATTATTATAGTGTATTATGATGGATTAACAAGCAATTTTTCAAATATATATTTAAAGTGAATTAGATACAGTAGAAGTAATATTAAAATGATGAATTAGCAATTTGTTAAACAGATGAACAACCCACATTATTTTGGTTTAATTTCATAATCTAAGTCACAGCTTCATTATAAACAATATCTTTTTTTTTTTTTTAGCATTGAACAATGTTAATTTTCTAAAACAAAGGTAGCTATGTTAGTCTTTTAAATAATTAGGGTCTACACTAAAGTATATTACAGGACTTTCATAGTATAAGGATATTGTTGTATACTTATTCTTTTCAGAAATAGAATTTAACAGCCTCTGACTTATATTATTGTAGCTAAATAGAAAGCATGAAACATAATGATCATATCTATACACCGATAATTGAAGGACTTAATAAAGTCTCTAGTGAATTTATTACTCAATTGAAATTTCTGCAGATTTCTTTCTAATTTTGGTGAATAGTTAATTGTCAAAAAAATTATGTATGCTAAGTAATCATTTTTATCAAAAAATCTGAGTTTTCTATGATTTCAGTGAATATTTTTGTCCATACTAAGTATTATAACTTAATAACTGAGATATAGGCTTATTATATACCTGTATTAATATATGTAATATATAGGGTTTCTGAGCACAGACTTTCACATGACCCACTGCTCACCACTCCATCTCATATCACTGATACCTTTGAACACATATGTCAAAAAGATAAATAATCACCAAAATATGTATTTCATGCTAAACCAGAAATCATCAGTTGGTCCAGATTATCAGCTCTACACATATATGCAATAAGTGCTCAGATATATATTAAGATAGCCAATCTTCATATTTATTACATATATGTATAGAAATGATAATCTGGACCAACTGATGATTGCTCGTTTAGCATGAAATACGTATATTGGTGATTATTTATCTTTTTGACATATATATGTTCAAGTGTATCAGCAATATGAGATGGAATGGTGAGCAGTGGGGTATGTGAAAGTCTGTGCTCATATACCCTATATATTACATATATTAATACAGGTATATAATAAGCCTGTATCTCAGTTATTACATAGTAGAGATGTCTGCCCATCCCTTGTATATGTATTAAATGGATTATGTTTTGTACATAAGGGGTCAGATTGACTTTAGGTCAACATGTGTGTGACAAGAATCTTGGCCTCAGGGTGGCCTTTGAGCATTCCATCATCAGATTTTCAATTGGATGGGTGGTTGAAAAGTTGGAGTGTGGAGTAGATTGAAGCCTGTCCATTAAAGTATGAAGATTGGCTTTCTTAATATATATCCTAGCACTTATTGCATATATGTGTAGAGATGATAATCTGGACCAACTGATGATTGTTGGTTTAGCATGAAATACATATATTGGTGATTATTTATCTTTTCAACATATATGTGTTCAAATGTATCTGATATGAGGAGTGGTGAGCAGTGGGTCATGTGAAAGTCTGTGCTCATATACCCTATATATAACTTAATATAATGAGTATCAAGAATGCCACCCATACATATAAGTTGATTTGATAAATATATATGATTAGTATGTTTTATAAGAATTGCTTTAAAATTATAATTAGCAAATGTTTTAAAGTGATTGGATTGATAAAATGCTGCATGGTCATCTAAAATTTTGACATTACTATAGTGTTCATAGAACTCTTTCAGAATAACATAAAAAATAAAAATGCATGCAATCCATAACACTATATGCCACACAACAGGAAAATGATGAGAAATTGCTCTTTTTTACATTTTACTAATATTATTAGTTGTTATGTAAGGATGGGAATTACTGGGGCATCATCAGTCATTGAGCTATAAATGGGATAAGTAGTATAAAAACCAAATAGTGTGTTTCCAGAATTGACATCTAAGATCAGAATTGTAATCAGATAGTGAAAGTATATTTAAAGATAATTAATATAGTCTACAATATGAGTTAAGACAAAAATATAAATAGTGTAAAGAATAAAGATTCTAGGTAGGATGACTATAACCTATAGGTGGTGGAAAAAGTATATTTATAAATATATAATATATCTTTAATCCAAACTCACCTTGAAGAATATATGATCTCAACTGTTCCATTGTCGTGTGATCTGTAATGGTTTTGGTACAATGATGTTAAAGTACATCTGCTTCCAAAATGTTTTTTGTGTCAAAAACTTTCTAAGTCAATACATATTCTAGTTTTAAATTTTTCACTTACAGAAGCCTTTCAAGTTATCTGTACCAAACTATCTTGTATTAAAATCTCTTTATTAGGGATGTTTTTAAAGCCAAAATTCTGGAATATTAAGATGCTCATTTGAATTAAAATATGTATGAAGAGCAATTGAAGCTTTGAATATTGGTGATTACTTTTGATTATCATTGTCTTAGTCTATAGATTTGATATCTAAAATTTGGGAATTGATAATATTTTAATATGTGAATAACAGCACATGTTAACAGTATTATTTTAAAGTATGAACTCTGGTAGTGTGTGTTCTATATAAATGCAATACCATTAAAATAACACCTCTAAATTGATAATTTGTCTGAATTAAGAATGATTTAACAATATATTTTATACTATATCTTTCATTATAAATCTTTTATGTCATTAAAGCACAAATATGCTATAGAAATTTGAAACAAATACTAAATGAAAATTATATGTGATACAAATAAAATGTCTGTTAATTAAAAGCTATTATAATAACAATAAAAATAACTGTAATTAACTATTATATATAGTCTTTCAATCTGCAGAAGTATTTTCGGTTAATTAAGGAATTAACCAAAAGTACTTATGCAGATTAAAGACTGTATATAATAGTTAATTATATTTATTATTTTATTGATATATATATATTCTAACCAAATAAAATATAAGTAAAATAAAATAAGGAATGATTCTTGAGATATTGATGGACTGAAAAGAGCTGGCTAAGCTCAGGAGTTGGTTAGTTATCTAATATTTAGCTACAGAGATATGCATTTAAGATAAAGGAAGAAATTTTTAAACAATAACAAAGTTTATTACTATAAAATGAATAAATAAATTGGGAAGAGAGAAAAATATCATTCATCCCCAAACATATTTTTTAAAAAAATAAAATAAATATATATTTTCCTTTATAAAACACATTCTTTGAGCTATAAACATTTGCACTTACAGTAACACCTTCAGATAGATTCTTATGTCTTATTTAAATTTTATATATATTGTAATTATTTATTAATCTGATATACTCTACTCTTGTAGAGTAAAATGGAATGTACTTTTCTAATTGTATGTTAAATAATGATGAAATTTTTATGCCACCAACAAAGTTATAATATAAACAATAGATTGATAATTATTAAAATAATATGTAATGAGTTCAGGATTCTATTGTTGATTTTTTAGGAATTATTAGGAGACATACTTTTCTTATAAGCTAATGTTTCCTATGATAGTATAACAAAAATGACAATTATATAAGAAGTGTTTAATCTGAATAATACTAACATAACAATTATGCACAACTAATATGAAAAACAACTCTTCATCCAGAATCACCAACACAGTATAATCTAATAATGTATTAAAGCCTTAAATAAATAATTTGGGGGGGGGGACAATTATGCACAACTAATACGAAAAACAACTCTTCATCCAGAATCACCAACACACTATAGTCTAATAATGTATTAAAGCCTTAAATAAATAATTTGGGGGGAAAAAAACAATTATGTAAAATTTTGAATAATTATAGCCTTTTACCCAGGGTGTCACTTGAGATAATAGAAAGAATGGGTATCTTTTATATCCCTCTACTACCCTTAACAACACAACAAAGAATTATCTTTGATTTTTATACTTTTATCAATGAAGTAAATAAATAATATGCAGTATTAAGGATGGACTAAATAATCCATTACAAGACTAAATAAATATTTCTTTAAATTGCAGTTCAAGCTTTAGGATTGAAAATTTTATAAAACATTGAAACTTTTGAATCTGCATAAAGATTGTTTATCTGATTTACCAACATTTCTGTTATTTAAGAATTCAGGACCAAATAAAATTTTGTATATAGAAAAAACACATAACAAAACTAGAGTTAAATAATTAACACACATTTATTAACAGTAAATATAACACACAAAATATTTACAATATAATTTAAAAGCTACAGGCCAGCACAAGCGCTGTTTCTGTTTAATAGGATGTCATCATTACAAATCTAAGATTGCCTCACTGAAAAATTATCCAAATTATAATTTTTCTTTTATTGTACAATTTTCTAATTTATTCATAAAAAAAATTATAAAAATTAAATGGAATAGTTATAATATTTAGCTGATTTCTTTTTACTCTATCCTAATTAAAATATTGCATTAAACAAATGTTTAATGAAAGAATAATAATTAAAGTAATAACTTTAACAATAAGCTAATCAATATTTTTACAAAATATTCCCTGTTGAGGCAAAACCATAAAATATCTTAACTGTTATGTGAAATATCAATTAAAAATAATTTTTTATCTATACTGCAACAGGTATGGGTTTGAACCATAATACTAATATAATGAGAATCATTATCATCGCAATAAATAAATTATTGTCCTAGACTTTAAATAAACTAACAAAGGGTATGAAGCATTCACCAGAAGTCATATACACACATAAACAATTCAATGTCCACATGGAAATAATGAAATATTTTAAATCTAAATAACAGTCCAGCGATGAAAATCAGATATTAATAACTTAACATGGTGTGTGTGCATTCCTATAATGCTAAACAATTAAAATTAATAACACTCTATTGATTTACTTTGTGGACTACTGGCAAAGCACAGTAGCACAATACAGACATTGCCATACATAACCAAAAGCACTGCAAACAAGTAAACCCTGAGGTATTAATTACCTCAAAACTAACTTATCATTGCCATCACATTCTAGAACACAATTAACTTCACCTTCTATGGTGGAAAATATTCACTAACATCAAGAGGGATAAAGTAATACAATGGCTCAGAGCAAAACGATCTGAATAAGGAAATGGTGGATTCCAAGCCTATACATGGGGCAGAAAAGTATGGGTGGATGCCATCTCACCATATAAAAAAATGGAAAATGCACCATAAATGATTCTCTCCTGGGATCTAGCTACACAGTAAATATAATCTCAAAAATATCAACTGTTCCTCTCATGAAAAATAAAATGAGAACCATGGGGAGAGCATCTCCATTTCCTAAAGCACAATATAAAACATCTAACAATATACAGCTGAGAAGCGTAATCCAATACTAGACAATGGCAAGATAACAGAGCTATCAATTACAACTAGATACTTCAATTTTACGCTACAATACTAAGCAATGTCTGAAACCCAAGATAAAAATAATAGACAAACGGCTATAAAAAAATTTAAAATAGGTCAATAAAATTTACATTTCATATAGAATGCACACACATACAATGAATAGCATAAGTATCTATTAAAATAAGTGGACATGATAAAAATAACTCACTTGTTGAATGACTAAGGACAAAATGTAATTTTGTTATAATACTGAATTTGAAAATAAGTTATAGCATAATAACTAGAAAATATTAACTTCTGATAAACCCATGTCGGCTGTTTTTACCTGTAATTGCATTAAAACACTCATAAATATTATTTAATACCTTACAAGATAGATATCTCAATTACATGAAATTTAAACTTTACCTAAATCATTTTATATAAGATATATGGATTTTACCTCAATTCTATAAAATTTAAAATTTACTTAAATCATTTTATATAAGATATATGGATTTTACCTGCACATGGTAGGAATACCTACACATTCTATTATACCTCTTGAGAAACAAAAAATATAATAAGATAATACCTTTACACATAAATATACTGAAATTTAAAATATGAACAAAAAGAAATTTGTTACTAATTTTTTTAAAAAAAACACCTTAGTTCATGGGCAGAATTACTTTTGCCATGAACAACCTGTTCTGGGCATGAAGTCCTTTCTCTTTAGCCCCTTATCCATAGAACGAAACATCCATAGTAGCAAAATAATTTTTATTTCATAGAAAGTTAGGCAAATATAACAAACTTTTATGGAAGATAAGCAAAGTTTACAAGTCTTATTTTTAAATAAAAACAAGGTTCATTTGTTCTAGCATGTGTGTGTGTGTGGCTCTACTGTTCTCAAAAGCTATAAAGTGTTGTAAAATAGATAACTAAAAACAGATGAGCTGAGTGCTTTCAAAGGATCTTGTCTTCATAATCTTAGCTTGCTACTATGTTTAATGATATGCAAATATACTAATTTCATTTCAATAAAGCATAGCACGTGTCCTTCCTATTTATGGCATTTTTGTATCAAGATGAAGAAGGCCTCTTTGATTTTTCTTTTAAGATCATGTCTCTCTACACCATTGTGGGGTTGTCTGGCATGCACTCATGGTGACTTGTGCTCTGGTGCTGATAGAAAACTGAATAGCTGGAAGGATCATTCAGAGCTCTATTGTATGAATATTTATGTTGTGCTAATCATGTGGACAAAGATGCTCTGCTTTCCCCATAATATGTGCCTTTACAATTATTGTTAGAGCATGCAATATTATATACTGTATGGAGGGTCTGTAGAAGTGGAGTTTGGTCTTTAGTATTGTTAATTAAATTGTTAGAGTTTGGGGGGTTCAGAAACTAAGCTGATATCTGTTGTTGAGGATGGAATGCAATTTCCTGTGTAAATTGGATATATATATGAAAGCAATAATCCGGGTTTATCATGTGTTATGTGAGTGTTAAGCTGTTTATTCTGAATATATAAAAAATTTTGTCAACAATGGACTGCTTGAACCCCAAATAATCAATAAGTGTGTCTGCCTCACTTTTACATAGCCTGTTTCTGTGCAAAAAAGATGCTAGGCCACATAATTTATGTTCTACTGGTGTGTTAGATTGGGGGTATATATAGCATCTGATCTCCAATGGTTTGTTGGCCATACTATAATGGCAAGGGTTGTTTTCTCTTTGTATATTGACATCAAAATATTTAACTTGTTGGTGAATATTTTCAGTTGTGACATTCACAACTAGAACTGTGCTGGTTTCCTATTCAACTTTGATCTGTGTGATGATCTCAGGGGTGGCAGCAATGAATAGGTCATCCACATATCTAGTATATATTAGAAAGCATGCAGGGTTTAAACTAGGTATGATCTTCCTTTCATTGTAGTTCAGAAAAATACTGGTAACTACACCACTCAGTGGTAAACCCATAGGCCAGCCTTGTTTCATGGATAACATCCCATACAGTATATAATATTGCATGCTATAACAGTAATTGCAAAGGCACATATTATGGGGAAAGCAGAGCATCTTTGTCCACATGATTAGCACAACATAAATATCAATAGAGCTCTCAATGATCCTTCCACTTATTCAGTTTTTTTATCTGCACCAGAGCACAAGTCACCATGAGTCTATTCCAGACAATACCACAATCATATGTAGAGAGAGACCTGACCTTAAAAGAAAAATCAAAGAGACTTTCATATCATGAGACAAAGATGCCATAAATAGGAAGGACATGGGCTATGCTTTATCGAAGAATGGAATTAGCATATTTGCTTATCATTAAACTTATAGCAAACTATGATTATGAAGGCAAGATTCTTTGAAAGTGCTCAGCTTGTTTGTATTTAGTTATCTATTTTATAACACTTTATAACTTTTAGGAACAGTTGTGGTTGTGCCACACATGACTTAAGGTTCATTTATGAAAACAAGCACTTAAGGATAAGCTAGCTTTAATGTAATTTTAATTGGTAGCACATAATGGTGGTAGGTGGTCTATGGCACTTTATATAGGATCCACAGTTCAAATGTCCATTGTTTTAAGTTGGCAAACTATTTTTTTATAAAACATTTCATTTTTGAAAGCTTTTGCTTAAAATTTTTCAGTTTCTCAACAAACACAGAGAAACAATGCACAAATGAAGATTTTCCTGTCTTAAATATAACAGCTTATTTATCTTGCATAAATTTAATATTGATAAAATGTGGTTAAATGTTCATAGCAATTCAGGTCGTTAAACTCTCAATAATTAACAATTAGCAAAATATCATTAAAATAATTTATTATCATTAGCTTCAATACTTTTAAAGTTCTATTCCTTTCTTCAATTAAACTGGAGGTTTTTTTTCTCCTCCAAAATGTATAATACAACAATGTAAAACAATAAAGTAAAATTTTCTGTAAGGCTTTATCAATTAATATAACAGTCATCACCCAGTTTCTTTTAGAATTTCATTTAAAATATAACTTGAAATATAGTCAGCATAATTCTATTTTCCTAGAGCAACATATTAGCAAGAAAGCTCATAATTGAAATAAGCAATAAAAAAGATACCTTTGTACATTTAGCATGGAATGGCTAATTAGTGTATAAAAAAATAAATAAGCAAAGAAAATTACAACTGTTAAAGAAGTGGCAGCCAGTCAGAAATGATGATCAGGAAGCAAGTGAACCAACCTCTGACATGAGCAATTCTGGTTTTTAGAGTCCTATTGACAGGTGTCAAAAAAAAAGCTCACACTTACCAACATTAATGACCTCTTTAATAAATATTTTAATTACAATATGGAAATAATTAGCACATTATATAATTTTAAAACTCACATGATCTTTAACGACCCGTTTGTTTTATTAATTAAAAGATTTAATAAGTCAATATTATATAATTATTTATTATTATTATTAACAAAACATTTTTTTTAAGCTTTATCAGAAATTCAAAGTTAACTTTTTTGTTTCAAAAATATATTCATTAATTACTTTGTGTACAAATTGGAAAGGATATTTACAAAGTTAAATGAGGTTATGCTAAGTTCTTGTTGAATGGTTTAGTAGGCCGACATGTTTGTCATTCTGTTGTTATTAGTTGGGAAAGTGAATAGGTTCCAAGTGTCCTCAAATGATTTTTTGGGAGAGATGAGCTCATGAAAGATTTTCTATATTGTTTTGCAGAACAACAGACCTGGGTCTAGACAAGGCAGTTCCATTATCAACTTGCAGCATACTACCCAGATTGGGTAGAAGATGAAAATGGATAATCTAATAATTGTGAATGTTCCAGTGTGGATCGCTTTTATGGTTGAAAGAATTAGTTCCGGTCTGATATTGGAGTTGGCAAAGACTATATCTCTGACCATTTTAAGGTTAGGACAACAATATATGAAGTGCTCAATGGTTTCCTCTTTATGAGAACATAAACTGCATGTCGGAACAAGATTGGAGTTTCCTCTTCGGTTAAACAGGAACCAGTTTGTGGGAAGTGTGCTAATGTTAATTTTGATGATGAAGTCCAGATACTGGGGCTCAAGACCCTATATTTTAAAGTGGGTGATTAATTTTTGGTTTATGAGGTTGAGGCTACTTCAGGAGGTTGAGAATGAGGGTTGATTAGGTGGTATGTATTCCACAAAGTGATTTTAACATCAAGATTGGTGTCCATGATTGGTTTGTATTCATTTAGATTATAGATAAGGGACGGTAACCACAGTATTTTCGCTGGTGGTGGTCGATCTGTTCGGGAAATATTTTCTGTGAAGTTGTTATAGCCAAAGGAAGGTATTAAATTATGTAGCGTATTGTGCATTTTTTGGAGGATGGCTGCTTGAATAGAATGGAAGACAGGCCATCAAACCTCTGAGACATTTGGCATTGTTGGAGACTGATGGTCAGTCTTCCCTCACCAGAAGAGTTTGGTGCATAGGTGATTAATTTTGTTCTGAAACTGTTTGGTTAGTTTGATGAAGGGCAGATAATATGTAATTTTTGGTAATATTGTCATATTCAGGAGGCCTACCTTTCTATATAGTGAAAGGTAGACTCTAGAGAGAGATGTGGTGATATGTTCTGCCATTTGGAGGATACCATTCAGTATTTCTCTGGCCATTGCCATTGAAGATTTGAATATGGGAAACCCCAAGAATCTTTGTGGCTTGGCAGTATAGGTAGATGGTATTTGTTTTCCTGACCTTGTTTGCCAGATAGCTGATTTATTGGGATTTATTTGTAAATGGTATTTTGCAGAATACTGATTTAAAATGGATTGTAGTTGGGGAAGGTGTTTGATGGTGGATGGAGCAACCATGATGTCATCTGTGTAGGCAAATGAGTTGAAGTGTTTAATGATAGAAGGAATGAATATGCCCAGGAGATTTTTTTCAATATCTATCAGGAGAGGGTTTATGTATGCTGTGAAGCATAGGGCACTGAGGGGGGAACCTTGAGGGAGAGATTTAAAAGGTTTGAATTCTGATGTGAACTTGCCATTCAGTGAGACAGAGATTTCTCTGTTGCTTAATAGATTGCTGATTATCTGCAGATGCAGAATGATGTCTATGTGCACTGAATCAAAAGCCACAGTGATATCCAGCTGGACAGCAATAGGTTTATATTTTTTTGTATTCTGATAAAATCAATGAGAGCTATGATATTAGCTGTAGCATGTGAGGTGGAGGAGCCTTTTTTTCCATATTGATTAGGAGAAATGTGTTTAGTGATTATAGGTTGAATTTGATACTTGATGACTGACTACATTATTTTGATAATCAATAAGGTCTGGAGATTGGACAAATACTGTTTAGATCAGTGTATGGTTTTTGTTTTTTTCAAAAATGGCACAAGTGCAACTGGATATAGATCAGCTATATTTCTGTGTCCAGTAGTTTAAGTATTCAATCATTTTGACCATGATGGGAACTGTAAACTGCCTTAGGTGGTTTAGAAAAAACTTAGGGATGCCATGTAGTCCTGGGTGAAGGCTATCTGGGAGGAACATAAGTTTCTTTTTAAGTAGGGCTTCTGTAATGCCATGCTTGCCTGGGTCCCTGGCTTCCAGCCAGTCTGTTTTAGAATGAGAATCATAGGATAACATGAGTGTGTTACCATCACTGGCAATTGACAGGGTAACTTATTGTCTATTTGTCCCTAATGCCACCTGAGGTACCCTCTTGTCCAACAATGTTGTTGAGACAAGAAGAATTTAGACCTGATGGATATATATTCTGCGTGTGATTTTTGTTAATACGGTAAAGGTTTTTAAGTGATATGATATATTCTATATTGGAATGATACTGTTGCAGCATTTGTAGTTGATTTTCAATGTCTGTGAGGTCTATGAGTAGGCTATTTGTGTCTTTAATTTTCCTGGTGTGATTGTTTAGAAGGGATTGGAGAATAGTGATATAAGTGAACCAGGCTTCTTCAGCTGGAAGGGAAAGGATGATCTTTCAGAAATAAATGTAGGCCTCAGAAACTATGGCTTCTGTCATGCTGGACTTTGTAACTATACACATAGT
Organism: Epiperipatus broadwayi; assembly: GCA_028023455.1. NCBI lineage: Eukaryota > Metazoa > Onychophora > Udeonychophora > Euonychophora > Peripatidae > Epiperipatus > Epiperipatus broadwayi. The sequence continues at coordinate 32,085 of JAQFVV010014454.1, forward strand.
TCTGCTGGACTTCGCAGCAGACAACGGAGCCACAATAGCTTCTAGATGGATAAGTAGTGCCATATGATCTGAGAAGGAGACAGGAACCAAAACTGCATCAATGTAAAAGTGGAGGTCAGGCATATAATATATCAGGTCAATCAGGGATCTTCAAGTTCTGGTGTAAAAGGAGAAGGCACCCGGCAGGAGAAGCCCTCACCACACATCAGTCTTTGGTTTATGTGATGGATGAATCTAGGGTTGTAGTTTTGGTATGTGGTATTAAAATCTCCTAAGAGGATTGTCAGACTGGTTTTGTTGCTGATGGTGGCATATAGCATATGGATTATGTTGTAATATTGAGTTGTGTCATTGGCTGTGTACACATAGGCAGTGATAATAGGGTAGACCCAGTAATCTACCTCAATGATAACTTTTGGAATCTAATAGTAGAAGATTAAAGCTATTGGGGGTATTGAATTATTAACCAGGATGCCAACTCCTCTAGAAGCTGAGGAGCCAATAGAAAATCTGGTATAACCTGATGATGAAAGAAGTGCTAGGATTTTATGATCAGTGTTCTGATGGTATTTAGTCTCTCCTATTAGGAATATATGTGGAGAGTTGAGCGCAATTCAGTTTTTAATAGCATAGGCTCTACTTAATGAGTTTTTTTTTCTCATGGGTCATAGCATCAGCTGGTAAGTGAACCCACTAACCCGGGACAACTTTTCATAAAACAGCTGTTGCTGACCTCATGACCACCAATGCTTGACAACTTAATGAGTTGATGCTGCGAATATTGATTCCAGCAATTTTTACAATCCATAACAATCTAGTTTATTGTGTCCTCAACCAACAGCTCTGAGTCAGTGGAAAAATCTTCCCAACCAATGTTGTTTGGGTCTTCTGGAGCATCCGCTTGGTATAAATACTTCTTGGCAGTCGCCCCATATTGATGCAGCGATATAATTTGTTGGGGTGTCTTCCAATGATTCCAGGGAATTGGAAGTTGGGGGTCTATAGTTTTCCTTTTCTTTCCAGATTTGAGATGCTTAACGGGGTTAGATCTGTTGTTTGATTGTTGGAGAGAGGTTGTGAATCATTTGGAGGTTGAGCATTGTCTTCATCTGAGCTGGATTTGTCTGGAAGGACTGACTTTTTTTTGTTTATCTTATTAGTTTGATTTGTAATTGCAGATATATCTATAATGTTTGTCGTTTTGTTTTAGATTCATCTTTTTTTTTAGGTTTTTTTGGCTGTTGAAAGTCTTTGTGGGCTATTGTTTTCCTGGTTTTCCTTGAGCTCAGAACAATGTTCTGATAGCATTGACAATTGGGTGGCTTGAGACTTACTATCCATTAAGCTGTTTATGTTTGCAGATTCTTTTTAATGGCTTTTTGGGTTTGCAGGGATAGTGTTTTTAGAGTAGTCTGTTGATTGTTTTGTTTGCCTTTTTTGGACCCAGAAGGAATCAATGGACCTAATTGTTGTGTTAACAAAGAGATTTTTTTCTGGATGAAGGTGGGTTTGGGTTTAATAGTGCTATAGTTACTATCCTCAATGTCTACTGAGTTTGAGAGATCCTTGCCTTCCTCTGTATCTAGGTCAGTTTTATTATGATGAGTGACAGCCTTATGAACTTCTTGTGTGAGATTTTGGTTAACAAGATCATCCCCAAGGTTTGTGTCAGCTTCTATCTCAATTCGTTCTTGAGTAGTATTGTTTTGTGAAAATGTATTGGTGATAGTGATATTTGATGATGTCTTTTCAGGTTTGTTTGGAATTTTTGTTGAGGTATGGGTGATATGGATCTGAGTAGAGTTGTTGTTTGAGGTAGAATTAGGTGTTGTTTGATTCATGTGAATTGGTGAAAGACCTGGATTGATAGATTTCCCACTGCAGTGATAGGTTTTATTCTCTTTAAGGCCACAGTAGTTGCATATTTGAGCCATGCAATCTTTTGTGAGATGTGACCTTTGGAGGCAGTAGAAGCATTGGAGCCATACCCCTCGAAATGATAAAACCATTGGTGAACCTCTGGCAGTTATGATGATGGGGTTGTCAGTGGGGGTGATGTTTTTCTTTAGGGTGAATGAAAATATCGCGGTGTTAGACAAGATGTGATCTTCAAGATTTTTAAACCCTTAATTGACAATTTTAATAAAATATTAATTTTTAAATATTTAATGGTTTAAATTAAATATCTTGGCAATTAAACCAAGGAAATAAAACACACATGCACACATACATTCTTAATGCACACACACATACTTGAAATTGTATTTATCTAAAGTAAACTTATTTTAAAATTAACTAATTTAGATTTTTAACACCTAATTAATATTATTAAACCACACCAATAGACTTTACTAAACTTTACCTGGAAATAGTTTCTACTATTTAAACTTGCTAAATAAAGATTTTAATTGACATTATTCATTATTTGATTATTAAAAAACTGACTTTAATGCATATAATAACACTATTCTATTTATCTTTCTTCTTTCAAAGTCTGCATAATTAAATGACAACTTTTTATACCTTAAGCTTACATTGACTTAGATATTAGAGTGATATTTTTATACTTGTTATGCAAATTATAGAGTATTATTTATTTTATACTCATAGTAAATTAAATATGTAAAATATTACTATGTAGAGTTTATACAACATCCTTTACAAGATAAATATTCTTATCTTCTTTCATTCTTTATGATTTTTATTTTATCTTTTTTTTTTTTTTAGAATAGTACAGATTCAATAGTTTAAATACTTAAGTCAATGTTCAATAGCACAGGGTCACTATATATATGTTGTAACGGTATATATATGCCGTTATATTATTTTAAAATAATGGGGAAATAATCTTAAATAAAATCATTTATTAAAAATTAAAAGCCAAAATTAAAAAGAGTTATGTTTAACATATATATATATATCACACAGATGGAAAACTTTAAAAGTATTTTTTTTTTAAATAAAAAGTATTTGAACATACTTTTTATGTAAAAAAAAGAAAAAGGAAAATTGATATTTTTGAAAATAGAAATAAATGATTTCTATCATTTTTAATCTTAGAAAATGGAAATGATTGTTTTACTAATTAAATGATTGTCTTAAAGCAAATTAGCCCTTGGGGCACTTAAATAATTGAAAAGGTCAGATAAGAGAATAAAAAAAGTTATATTGACCAATGCAAGCATGAAGCCATAGCACTGACCATAAATGGAACATTAGAATGAGTGACATCATGCTATATCGATCCCTTGGATTTTTGATAAGAGGGCCATAAAATTGTAAAAGGCAAAATAATGGTTGTTGCAAAATTCTGACTATTAAACTATATATGAATGGTAGCTGTATTGCAGATTTCATGATGTAGGAGTCTTACAATAGATTTAATTTCTTTTGCATGCACCAGCCAAGCCTCCCGACAACAGACCTTGACCAAATGAATGACTTGTAATAGTTATGTCTCCAAATAACTATTAGCAAACTATAGGATCAGCAAGAATTTCCACAAACTGAACGAAATCTGAGTCATCCAAGATCAAAGGGGAAGTATAAACTTTTACCAATTGAACTTTCTTTTATATAAATATATCTTCAATAAGTAGTCAATCTGTAAAAAGTAATACAAATAACTGGAATCTTATCTGACCAAAAATAGAACTCTAAATCAATTATTAATATTTATTTTATATAAGTTTGCTATTTTAATCATTTCCATTTTTCGTTTTTTTTTATTTATTTATTTTTATATGTAACTAGGTTATTTATTTTTATCTGTTAACTAAAATATATTAAATTTAAGTTGGGTGAAGATAGCTGCATAGATTCATTAACATTTAGTTGTTGTTTTATTTTTATATGCGTAATATATATATATATATATATATCGGTAAATATGACACCTCATGCTGAGTGGCCAAACATATTTATTCATATATCTTTTAAGTTATTGTTGTCAATGTGTCACCTTATGATGAGTGCCATTGGATTTACTTTATTGTAAATTTCCCTTAGCAATTGTTCAATTAATAACTCTATATTTTAATCGTTTTATGTTTATTTTGAAGGGGTTTAATTTCAGGCTATTTGTTTTGTAGTTAGGTCGATGCTGGTGGAGGAATATATGGGTGTTTATATCAATAT